>WTXK01000143.1:0-108463 GCA_025769895.1 Lactarius psammicola
CGCGCGTCTCCCCACGCCTGGGGTCCGTAACGCGAGTCGAGCAAGGCGGGTGAGGCCCCAGCACGAGCCTCAGGATACATGCGCACCAACACGCAGAGGTACTCCTGAGTCGGAAAGGAATAAAGACAGTGTGAACTCACAAGCTGAGATAGCGACGATGAGTGAGTTAAAGTCTTGTCTATTCACTTGTGAAGGGCAGGGCCCATAACCTGACGCAACAGCGCAGAGTACAGGTTGTTCTGGCACACCAGCGAAGCGTAAGAAAGCTGGGGTGCCAGTGCGTACAACGCGTGCTTTAAGTACATCGAAAAGAACTTGTAAATACATGTGAAACGTAGTATAGAATTAAGTATAGTACTGTCTCTCTTTGTTAGATTCAAACGCGTATACAAAACCCTGAGCTATGTTAGAGCAGGGGAATGTCTCTGATCAAAACACCCGCGATCGTGAAGATCGTAGCTACTTGTAGGTACAGCTAAACTAACTAGAGTATCGAATGAAACGTCCATCGATCCTGCGTTGCGCATACTAGCGCACCACACTTCAACAGGTCTGCCTCTGTCTCTCCCGTAGTGGCATTCCACACACGAATTGTTCCATCGTAAGAGCCTGAGACGATGCGCTGGCCATCTGGCGAGAATGCCACAGACCTGACCAAAGATGTGTGTCCAGAAAAAGGGCCTGCCTCCGTCTCTCCTGTAGTGGCGTTCCACACACGAATTGTCCCATCGGAAGTGCCTGAGACGATGCGCTGGCCATCCGATGAGAGTGCAATGGACAAGACCTCACCACCAACGCTTGGAATCACCATCTCCAATGATGGCCAATGAGATAGTCGTCCACATTCCACGCGTAAGATTCGAGGAAATGACTTGGAATAATGTGTAGAGATGAGAGAATGAGTCGGCGCAAATGGTAGTGCAGAAATATAGACATGCGAAGCACTCTTTGCCATGGCCATCCCGAAATACCGTACATATACAGACGCATCATTCACGAACGACCTGAAATTCTCTAGGTCTGTTTGAGAAGCTTGCTGCGATCGTACCAATTAGTTGTTCGCCTTCCTCGCCGAATCAACAATTCTACTTACACCCTGACCAGACGCTAGCCACACAATCAGGGCCGACAATGCCGGCGAAGCAAGACCAACGTTGCTCGTCACGCTAAGCGCCTCCAGCCAAAAGAGAAACTTATTCTCGAAGAAAGCTCGGAGTTGGACGAACAGATCAGTTTCGAAGTCGATATGTTCCAAATGATCGTCCCAGAAACGACAAGCATACAACAGAGCGGGTGGGATGTATTTGTCAATGCGAGAGCGAATGTCTTGGACATCTTTGTTGGCAAGATATGATGACTCGAGATTACAGATGTTAAATTTGAGGTCTTTGAGCAGTAGACCGAGACAGGAATCGGCCAATTGACGGTGAGCGTCACGAAGGCTAACGAAAAAATGACCGCTCTTCTCTTTATTTGTGAGGAAATCGCGGAATGATGTACGGAGCGGAATGACGGGAAGGTTTTCATCGGACGAATTGACATTACTTAACAACGAACCGAGGCGACGGAGCATTGTGACAACAGAATCGGCATCGTCGTTGTCATTGGAGGCGTGTCCTCGACAAGTGGTCAGGGAGTGGATGGAGAGGGGTTCGAATGCAGTAATGAGCTGTCCCATCACAGAGCGGAATAGAAGCCGTGTTTCTGGATGTGTAGAGTATCCTTCGAGGACTTCTTTGTATAAGTCGTCCAACGGATCTTGTCTATCGCGGTCTGTAGTGAGTTTCAAAAGGTGGTGTATGCACCTTTTCTTGCTGAGCCCGAAGCATTCAGGAGGATCGAGGATGAATCTACCGGCAACCGCCGCCCAGTGAAACAACCTTTCTGCCTTTCTTGCCAATGCAACGCCATGCCTTTCGAATTCGTCTGAAGGGAGCAAGTTCTGAAGGAAAGTGAGTATATCGTTATCCGTTCGAGCTGCCAGCTGAGAATCGTTCATATATTTTATCTTGGCCGACGGCGCTCCATCGAACGCAGACTGGATGCCATTCTCCGGCCGCGAGGTGATAAGTACACGAAAGTTCGATGGCAGCCTAGAGAGGTTTTTAGCGAGAAATTTGTGCAACCCATTTCCGCCAGTCACATCCCCACTCTCGTCCAAGGCATCGATTACAACAAGAACAGGGCCGACGATGTGCAGACCCCTAAGCGGTTCCAGGATAAGGGATTCGAACAGAGTATCATAGTCACGCGTTCCTACTCGAAGAGAGGAGTTGTCCTTTACGACTCTTCCCAGCGCGATTTTAAACGAAGGATACCGGTCGGAGAGATCGCGAGCAAGAGTCGTGAACAGGTGATAGGCCTCCCGCTTCGATTGCTCCTTCCGCAAAAAGATAAAGGATGACGTAAGACGATGCATCCTGTCGAAGCGACGTGCGATTTCATGCGCAATCGATGACTTTCCCGTGCCTGCCTGTCCGAAAAGAACGAGACTACGCTCCGAAGCAGGATCGTTCACCCAATTGACAATGAAGTCCAAGAAGGCTGTCCGTGTTCCCGTAAGACAACCCTTGCCGGGCGTGAATCGCGAGCCTGTTCCATATGGGGTTTCTCCGATTTTTCTGTCTAGTTCTATGACAATTATCAGTTCGACGAGCCATAAAACCGACAAGCCATTAGGACTACGTACCGGCGTCTGAAACTTGGCTCGACACCCACTTAAGGTGAGTAGATATCCCGTCCACCTTGACCGAAAGTATTCTCATGCCGTCCAGAATTTGGAACGCAGTTATCTCCGTGGTGATAGTAGCCTGGTCTAGAAAAGCCCTTCGATGTTCGACGAGAGCAACGAACAGGCCCTGAATTTCTTTGGTGGCTCCGCTGCCAAACGTCAACGTCCGCTTCCCTGAAAACCATAGGTTCACACCAGCCAAGGGAGGAGACGAAGACAATATACAGAATTGTGAGTCCTTTGCATACGATTGGATAAAGTCACTGCAATTACAGACATCCTGCAGCATAAGAGTAAAGATTTTGGCCTGCTTTGAGTCGGGCTTGATGGATCTCAAAGTGTCTTCGTGGTGCGCGAAATCAAACGCGTCGTGCATGGCCGCGAGTAGGGTCAGGACATTTTCGTCACGTTAATACTGTTTTAAGAGTGTCTGGCACCCGAATAAACACAGCATTAGTATCTCCCTTCTGACAAATAACGCAAACAGATGCACCTCGGGGATGGATGAAACTAGGTCATATGCCATCTTCGCAAACGGGTGGAGCTGAGAGCGAAAGGCGGTTCAGTAGAGGAGACGCAGAATCGGTATTGCACCCACTTCCACAACCTGGCTTACAATGTCCATCACCCATTTGATTCTACTAACAGCCCCTTTCCATGTGTTCGCCCGGTCAATCGGCTTCTTAGCTTCATCGGCCCGACGGATAGCAATCAGGGCCTTCTCGGTAGGCGACATCTCTGCCTGGCTATCTGGAATGCGGGTGCCAGTCTCGATGGGAAGGGGATCAGAAGAGGGTAAAAGAGGTTCTGGGGCGGTGGATTGGATGGGTCCCCCGGAGTCTGGGACAATAGAGGGCTTAGTAGATCCTTCAGCGGGGGAGTTGTCTCCTTTGATCGGTACTTCGAAGGGGTTGTTGGGAAAGATCGGAGAGGCCACGTTCGAAGACACAGAGATCGTTAAGTAGAGCGTGACAGACTGCGTCGACTCTACGGCTTCCCCATCGCCATTATTAAGAACGAGCGGAACGTCTACCGAGATGTTCAGCTAGCCGAACAAGCGAGGTTTCCAATAAGATACGAACCACTTTGGGATTCGACAGGTATCGATATTTCATGTGTTCCGATAACGACATCACGGCGTAAGTACCGTTTCTCATAAAGACACAGTATAAGATGTGAAGGCCGTTGTGTAGAACTGGACAGAACTCTGAGCCGAATAATAAGACCGAAAAAGGAGTCCTACAAAGTGCCAAGCCTTTGGTTCCAGTGCAACGTCTGTCCATGAATCTGGACGCTTTCCGTCCTCTTCATTGTTGCATGATTGATTACAGTGACAAAGAACCACCTCTTGAGGTCAAACTGCTTCTTGATACGGGGGACGTTGTGTGCTCGAAGAACTAACAAAGATATTTAATGGAGGGATCAACGAGTTGGTGCCTAAGTACATACCAGTCACCTTAACATGTAGCTGGGATGGGCCTCCCCGCGATTCGGTAATTTGGGCACTATTCAAGGACGGTTCTTGAGTGATCATAGCTACAGAAAAGAGATTGCCGCAGTGTTTTGGGGGTTGGAGTGATGTGGGCTAGAGTGAGAGTCCGGGCTGGGAACTACAGATACCGTACTGCCAGTTCAAGTTTACGTTGGCGTGGTCTATCCATGCAGTATTTGTGACTTCGATTTCTGTAAACGGAGGGACTATGGTGCCAGTGCTGGTAATGCGGCGTTAAGTCACCACTTTTGCTCCTGGAAAAAAAGTCGGATTTCTTATTCCTTTGTGTTTCGTAGCCCGGGCTCTTGCAGCAGCAGCCTTCTGTACTTTCTCGGTCAATGACATGGATGTAAAAACTTGCTTTTTCTATTGCAAATTAATGTACTACTGCCCGGACCCATATAAGGAATCTAGATATTTCGCGGGCCGATTCCCCCGCTATGTGGCGGCCAATTGTCGCATTGCGCCATAGAATGGGTCCCGAGAAGAACTTCCGAAGTCCCGATCCCTTAGCAAAAGATTACAACATTATAAAAAGAGAATAGCTACATTTCTGCAATACAAGGACGGCAGTCACAAACACAAAACGGCGGAGTAGGACACTATAGAACGAACTTGCGACGTCCCGTGCGCGTGTACAGAGCACAAAGTCATCCGTCGTAAAGAACAAAAGAAATGTCAAGGTGCTCTATGTTGATGCGGTTGGGGCTGCGCGCTCTGAGAATAGTATGAAACGCCACCGACGGGAGCCACGTAGGCGTTTCCCCTCCACGACTGCGATTGCACATTCGTGTTCCCATTCTGTGCCGCCGACGGATACGCGCCCGACATCGAAGACCGCTCCGCACTCGGACTATACGATGACGTCGCATAGGCAGTCTGCAAGTGTGCGTTGCGGCTCGCGCCCGACTGTGCGGGAGGGGTTGGCGAGGGCCAGTTGGTGCCATTCGAATACGAGTGAGGGTACTGCTTGGTAATTAGTCAAGTTTGGCCCGTGGTGCTCATCTAAACCGTTGCAAGCACTTGCCTGGAGAGTCGTGTACTGAGCCGGCTTGGAAGGCGATCCGTGAGTATTATAATGGGGTTGGGTGTAGGTGGCCGCTGTTGTCGCCGCTGCCGGGATCATCGATTGTGCGTGTAGCGCATGGGCGGACGAGAATCCGTGCTGTTGAGGCTGATAATGCGTAAATGTTATGGCCGTGTGCCGTTGGTATGATGATGGTGATGATCGGGGAGGATGGGGAGGGTACGCTGAACTGTAAGGAACGTGGCCAGAGTATGTCGGTTGGTGGTATGAATTAGGGGTTCGACCAGCGTCATACGACGCCGAGCCGTTGAGAACCTGCTTGCCATTCACGACGCTACGGTCCTGACAGGCGCGACAAATAAACTCTTCTCTGTCCCAATCGCGCTTCGGTCGTCCTGCTTGGCGATCCGCCAAGTCATGACACGCTATGTGCTGCCACTTTGAGCACTTGCCACAACATAATAGAGGCGACCCATCGTCCTGGAGAAGTTTCCAAGAGTGTAAGTGGTCGTTCCCTCATGGAATTGGAGAGTTCATTGACCTTGTTGACCCCAGTACGATGACAGATATCGCAATCCAGTACCCAGTCTTCGCCTACTGGTGTTCGCGAACCACTTGCGCTAGCCGAGGAGTTCGCCTGAGCAGCCGCCTTCGTTTTTGGTCGGCCAGGCCTGCCTTTATGCGGTTTAGCGGATGTCGTGCGTGGTAATGAGTCATCTTCGACGACGTCGACCAGCGAACTCGGATTCGACCTGCAGAGCTCAGTGATTTTGCATATTGTCTCAAAAATATTACCCACTGTTGTTCTGCTCCCGCTTGAGCCTTTCTTTCCCGCTCCTCCCTATCCAGCCGTCGCTTCTCCCGGGCTGCCTCTCTCTTCAGCCGCTCCTCTTCCTCCCTCTTCTGTCTCGCCTCCAACCTCCGCGCACGGCTCAGTTTTTCTTCTTCCTCAGCCTTTTTAATAGCCGCCAGCCGAGCCTCCTCCTTTTCATTCTCTTTGACAGCGAGACGCGAGGAACGCTTGCGTTGTGAAACAGCTTCCTCCAGCTGGCGCTTTCTTTGTATTTCCTGTTGTTTTTTTCGTTCAAATGTGATCTTGGCACTTCTAAACAGTCACTCACCCGAAGCTCCGCGGCGATAGTGGGCACGATTTGCTGAGAAAGTAGTTTGTACAACGCTTTCTCCGCGTAATGCGTAGCACCTTCGAAGCGTTCACAAATGTGCTCCCATTCATACAAGGTAACACATATCTGGACAGCTAGCTGTTATCGAGGCTGCTGGGGCAAGATCGTCTGAGAAAATAACGCACTGTCTCCCACTCGATAAAATCATCGGGTGGACGCCACTCGGGCTCGACCTCATCCTCGGGCACGGAGTCGTCGATAGTCAGAGTCTGGCGCTTAGAGTGGCTTGGCTTTTTCCGACTGCCACCGCTCTTCTTCGAACCCTGTCTCGACTTTGGACGGGCCGCAATGACGGTAGCGGGTGGTGTGATTTCCGAAAGTTCCGTCAGTTCGCTGACAGCATCATCATCGCTTTCTAGGCCGGTCTTCGCTAGTTGGGCGTCCGTGTCTGCATCGAGTTCCGGCCCGGGGTCCAGATCTAGTTCGGGGTCTGGTTCATCATTGACACCCATTTCTACCTCCTTGTCGTGCTCACTAGCCGAGGCACCATCGTTTTCTTCGATGCCCTCGTTAAGCCACTCATCCGGGATCTCCTGCCACTCGTCGTCGGGTTGGTTTACACCCCGCAGACGTGCACTCATGCGCGTGCCCAGAGGGCGTCGTGGACTGGCATTCCGAGGTGGTGACGGTGACGCAACACGCCTGCCTGATCGGCGGCCCTCCAGAGCTGCTTGGCGCTGTAGCTCAGCTAGTTCTTTGGCTTGAGCGCTGAGCTTTGCACTAGCCTGCATTTTTGCGGCACGTGGGCCACGGCGAGCAATAGGACCGAGGTCACTGGGTGAAGACGGGGGACGACGTGATCGCGTGGGGCGGGTGGGGGTGTTAGAGGAAGTAGGGGGGATCCTGATGGTGCCCGCAGCCTTGCGCTTCTTGGGAGTTGGCGGTGTGTCCGACTCATCATCAGTAAAAGCAGCGTCGGGTTTGGGTTTGGGTCTCCTCAGTACACGCTTGCGCTTTAGATTCCGCGGAGGTTTTGGAATGGTGCGCTGGATCCAGAGGCGGTCGGCTGGCAGGCAATGGGGTTACTTGAATGACGAGGCAACAGCGTTAGATGTCACCTACGCCCGATCAGCCAATACGCATTCGCCTTGGAATCATAACCAATTGGCTCAATCCGCTATCGTACGGGGCTTTGTGAGCGAGGGAACAGACCTAAACGGAAACATACGTGCCCACTGAGCGGTCTCGTCATCGTCTTTCATGATCGTTCTGAGGCGGTTCACGTTATGGAACTGCCACTCTGTTAAAAGATGTAACGAGTCGAGTTTCGTGAGCATCGGGAGTGTAAGCCAATCTTTGCTCTCCTCCTGGGTCTCAGGTTGGGGAGTTGCCGCAGTGCTCGTTGACTCTACTTTCATCTCGTCGAGTTCGACCTCATTAGAGAAGTCCCTCGGGCGAGCGTGCTCGACTAGGTCGTCATCATCTTTCATGGTGTCGGCTTGAGGTGCATCGCCATGTAGAGGATCCGAAGTACCCGGTATAGACACGAACTCTGCCTTGTGTTCATCATCGTCATCGCTGACGGGCGAATCTGGTGCGGATGTTGGAAGTTGAACGACGGGCTCCGGCCCAATTGGGTTGAGATCAGGATCACGTTTCTTGTACTGTTTTCGCAGAGCTGTTTGCCAGTTCTCCAGCCTGACATATCGGGGTGGAATCAGGGGACATTTGAATAAGTGAAAGAATCAACAATACGCACGACAATTTTCGATCCTGAGTTGCCGTTACGAGCAAACGGTGGATCACTCGGTGAATGACGATGGAGGTAGACCGCGTCAAATCGTCCTCTATGTCCTAGAGGGAAGGAGGGGTGTGTTAAGGGACGAATATGACACGATAAATCGCGGACAAGTCGCGAAAAAGAACGCGATTTGAGAGACAAGGAAAAGATGACGTACAGTCAGGGAAACATCTGGCATAGCAAACAGCGTTGCAAATGTGTAGAAGAACTGGCTGAAGGCAGCCCATTTCCACTGGCGTCTGAGAAGAGAGACTTGTGGGGCGAAGGGATCATCTAGTTGTTGGTGGTGGGTGCTGTCTGTGAGGGGAGTGGGAGTGGCGGGGGTGGCTGAGGCGGCAGCGCGACGAGGCATCAGAGGGGCGACGGCTACTTTAAAGAGGATTTGACACGGATCCGGATTTAAATGAAAGAACTGCGAGCCGTTTTTCCCCCTCAAAAAAAAAACAAGATTGGGATGTCCTGTACAGGGAATAGCGCCTTATAATGTCGTAGTAATATTGAGAAGAACCAAAAAAGAAAGAAAATATACGCGAAGGGAGGAACAGGCCGAGTAGAACACTCGTCGCAGTGAGCACTGAGCCTGAGTAGCAAACCGGACTGTATGCGCCCACTCTCGGCTATTCCCGATTTCCATTCTCCGCTTTCGCCTGCCTCTTTCTCAGTCGTCCTCTCGCCGATTTCGACAACTTTCTCTTTAATGGTGCTTGTGCTCTGTATGTAATGCGAATAAGATATATGTACCACATCGATTACTATCACTCACGTCGTATTCCGATTTTTCATCCCAGCAAGCTCTTTCCGACATAACGTTATCCTCATATACGGTGTTTTCTCAATCTTAATACTTGCGAATCATCTTTTCAGCATCGGTCACAAGACATAGGAAGGAGTGTGCTTACTTTTTGCCTGCCAACGCCTCTGCGAGCATCTTCATTCTATCTTTCGCACCTTCGTCTTTTTCCTCATCCACCTCATTTTCAACGCCATTTTCAATACAACCCATTTCGTTGTATTGGTATAGTCCCACAAGGTCTGGCACCCGTTTGGCATCCATCGTGATTAAATACTCCCTCTTTATAATCTCTGCGACGGTGATCAGACGCGGGATGGTGATAGTGGACGGCGAAAGTCCCGTCTTCTTAACTTTCATTGCGGTATTGGTCTCGTCGTTGTCACCTGCATCAACTCTAACTCCCGTCTTTCCACTTTTAATGGACCCACACTTATGCGCTGCGGGGAGAGTATGTAGCACTAAGGCTTTCTCTTCATTCTCCTAGGCGCCGGTAAATCATGTCATCATGAATCCTCATAACGATGATAGATCCACTCACCTCAAAAAATTTAAGAGCATGGTCCACCCATGCGCGAATCTTGCCACCCTGAGTTATCCGCATCTCGTGAGACTCAAACTCGGGTAGTGGCCTCATGTCTGTCTTCCTCGCAGGTCGTCGCTGTTCTGCCATGGCCAGAGGATAGTAGGGCCGTTGACACCAACGATATTGTGACGTGCGCTATATCAGTAGCTCGAGTCAAGCTGGTGAAATCTTTTGGAATGAAAGGAACGTGGTGGGGTCTCCGAGTGGCGAAGTCATCTGCTGGCGTCCACGAAGCGCACAAAGCGCGACTTGGTCTGTGCAAGGTCACGCGACTAGACTCCTTTGGAACCGAAACCATTCACGCTCGCGAGAAATCGCCTTCTCCCCAATAAGAATCATACCTCTCTAATCAAAGCGCACTGTTTCTGGTCTCCTTCCGAGTAACCAGAGCCTCCTCCCAAAAGAACCGGAACAGCTCCTCCCTCATCTCGTCAGTGCACTCGTGCTTCACCCCTGGCATCACCATGACCTTCTTCTTCCCGCGCGACCCCACGTCCAGCGCCTCCACAAATGCGTGCGACGCCGACCATGGCACGAGGTTGTCGTCCGCCCCCGAAAGCGCCAGTATGCGCTTCCCCACGAACGCGCCGGGCGGCGCCGTGACGGCGCTGTACGCACCCACGAGCACGCGCAGCGACTCGGGAAAGTACGGCGCGGTGCGCGCGATTCCGAGCTTATCCGCGCCCCGCTCTAGCAGCGCGAAAATGTCCGCGCAGCCGCAGATCGGTATGCCTATGCGAATCCTTGGCTCTGAATGAACAAACACACGTTACGCGCGCGTGCGATCGGGAAGACGGGTAAGCACACCGTGTCTGAGCGCGAGCCATGTCGCGTGCCCTCCGAGACTGAAACCCGCTAGGACCCATTCGCCGACGATACGCTCGTCGTGTGGGAAGACGTACGCCGGGAGGACATCGATGAGGAAGGAAATGTCCTTCACCGCGCCGACTACCAAAGCAAACGACTCGTCACGGTCGGTCACGAGAGTGCTAGAGGGAGGGGCTTATTACCCAAGGTGCTATACAAGTCAACGCTGTGCGAATTGATGGAGGAAGAAGGCTAATCAGCAACTGGTACGAATTGTATCAGAAGGGATGCCGCTTAAGCACTTACGCTTGGCGTTCGTTGTGTTGATCCGCTTTCTTGCCCCATCCCAGGTTCCCTCGTTGATCTACCATCCTCTTGCCGTGGTTCCGTTGGTCCTACCGTGGGGACAAAGTCGAGAATAACCACTCGACCTCTGTAGGGCTGGAGTGGCTACGTACGAAGGTAACCACCATGAAGTCCCGGGGTACTTCTCTTGAAGAGGCTTCTTTCTCGGCTGCCCATGAAAATGCAGCTCGGGCGGTAGGATCAACCTGGTCAGCCGACTCGGTCCTCCCGTGCAAGAAAAACAGCACAACGATGGGCTCCGAGGTAGGTTTGTCGCGCAAGTTAGCTCGTGTGTATATGTTCGTGGACAAACCAGCGACATTCAGTGTTTCTTTCACGACATCAGAAGTGGGCATGATGTGCGAGAGGGTGAAGGGGACTATCTGTATTTAAAACCATGACCTTATTCTAACTATAGGGATACCATCATTTGAGTCATGTCGTTATCCGGGTCCCGTCGCATACAATCTTGAATCGGTGACTTGACTTACACATGTAACAAACGATGGTCTCAGCCGGCTATGCGGAAAGTGTATACCATCTACGGTTTTCACCGCAGGCCTCGATAGTGGGATTGCCCATCCTAAGAGATTGACTTTTGAGTGATTTTGGCCACGGTCACGGCCACACAAACGTCCTCCACCCACACTCATAATAATCCTCGAATTCATTCCTCTCTAATCAAAGCGTGCTGCTCTTGGTATCCTGCCGAGTAACTAGAGCTTCTTCCCAAAAGAATCGGAACAGCTCCTCCCTCATCTCGTCAGTAAACTCGTGCTTCACCCCTGGCATCACCACGACCTCCTTCTTCCCGTGCGACCCCACGTCCAGCGCCTCCACAAACGCGCGCGACACCGACCACGGCACGAGCGTGTCGTTGGCCCCCGAGAGCGCCAGTATGCGCTTCCCCGCGAACGCGCCGGGCGGCGCCATGACGGTGTCGTACGTGCTCACGAGCGCGCGCAACGACTTGGGGAAGTACGGTGCGGCGCGCGGGATTTCGAGCTTATCTGCGCGCTGCTCCATCAAAGCGAGGAAATCCGCACAGGCGCAGATCGGTATGCCTATGCGGATCCTCGGCTCTGTATGAACGTACGTACGTTATGCGCGTTTTACTGATTGCGAAGGTGGGTAGCGTACCGTGTCTGAGCGCGAGCCACGTCGCGTGCCCTCCGAGACTGAAACCCGCGAGGACCCATTCGCTGATGCTACGCTCGTCGTGCGGGAAGATGTACGCTGGGAGGACATCGATGAGGAAGGAAATGTCCTTTACCGCGCCGACTATAACCAAACCAAACAACCCGTCACACGTCGATCATATGAGAGTGAACCAGAGACGTCGATTTACCCAAGGTACTGTACATGTCGACGCTGTGCGAATTGGTGGGGGGAAAGGGCTAGTCAGCAACTAGCACGGATTGCATCAGAAGGGAACGCCGCTTTGGGCACTTGCGCATGGCGTTCATTGTGTTGATCTGCTTTCTTGCTCCATCCCAGGTTCCCTCGTTGGTCCACCGTCCTCTTACCGTGGTTCCGTTGATCCTACCGTGTGGACGAACGTCGAGAATAAACCACTCGACCTCTGTAGGGCTAGAGTAGCTACGCACGAAGGTAACCACCATGAAGTCCCGGGGTTCCTCTCTTGAGATAGCCTCCTTC
The DNA here is from genome assembly GCA_025769895.1 of Lactarius psammicola. Lineage (NCBI taxonomy): Eukaryota > Fungi > Basidiomycota > Agaricomycetes > Russulales > Russulaceae > Lactarius > Lactarius psammicola. The sequence goes on from WTXK01000143.1 coordinate 12,363, forward strand.
TCGGCTGCCCATGAAAATGCAGCTCGGGCGGTAGGATCAGCCTGATCGGCCGACTCGGTCCTTCCGTGCAAGAAGAACAGCACAACGATGGGCTCTGAGGTAGGTTTGTCGCGCAAGTTAGCTCGCGTGTATACGTTTGTGGACAGACCAGCAACATTCAAAGTTTCTTTCACGACATCAGAAGTGGGCATGATGTGAGAGAGGATGGCCACACTAACATCCTTGCACTTATACCCATCAAACAAACACAATACGTTACGCCTTGCGCCAAAACGAATGAGACCTATATTATTACGACAAACTCTAAACGTAGCATATGCCAAGCGGTCTATTTGCACATAATGAATGGAAAGACGGCTGTCCGAACGTAAAAGACCAGCAGGCAGGCGTGCATTGGGCACCAAGTCCAGACGTACCCAATAGCGGCAACAAGCTGGTAAGTGGGTCATCTGTGTCATTACCATCGGTTACCGCCACCGCCCTTGCCGCCGTAGCCGTTGTCGCGGCCGCCGTATCCGTAGTCCGAGTTGCCGTACCCGCCGCCACCACCACCACCTCCACCACGACGACCGCCACCGCCATAACGACCTGCATAGATGATAAGTATGTGGTCCACTAGAAAGTTGATCTATAGCTCACTGCGACCACCGCCACCGCCACCGAACATCGTCATTTCTTCAAGTGCAGCGGGAATATTGGCTTTAGCCTCCTTGAGAATCGCGACGAGGTCACGAGCTGACTTCGCGTTCTCTGTGGTGAAGTAAGTATAGGATGTCCCTTTCATACCGGCTCGCTGAGTGAAAAAGGAGTCAAACTGCCGTTCACAAGCGAAAGTGTACCACATGCTTACCCCAGTGCGACCAATCCGATGGATATAATCCTCGCAATTGTTCGGGAAATCATAATTCTGTGGAGACCATCAATAAAGCGAACAAGGACAATGAGGGAACCTTACGATGACATAGCCAACGTCCTTAACATCTGAGGATCGCAGAGGTAGAAGAGCAGGCATTGCAAAAACGCAGAACGGATCAAAGAAGGAACACATAAACACAGACGCAGCCCGTTAATAACGAATACAGTAAAGAATGGCAAGCACCACGACATCGCCGAAGACAGAGATCACAAACAACCAGTGTACTATGTCCAAGGGTATATGCAACGGGCTAACGGCCGCGCCACATCGCGTCCAGGCTACAGACGGGCAAGAGTCTTGTGCACGCATTGATCAAGTCCACAACCGCTATAGCACCAACGAACACTGTTCATGGGGCCCAGAAACCACGGTTGGCGGCTGTGACGCCCACCAATGGGTCCAGCGGGATTACGGGCACCTAGGCAAGGAGGAACTGGGCCCCTAACTTGTCGATGCACGAAATCTTCCTCGCCCTGCACTGGAGACGTACCCAGGAACCTGGTAGATGAATTGTGTCAAGGAAACACACAGTAGGCCCGCAGCACCACAGATGAGGTGTGGTGTCAACGGACCCTATCATCATACCAGCGAACAAGCACAACAAAGCAGCACAGCAGCCAACTTAGGCCACTTGCCAATTGTTTGTTACCCATTGTGTCTCGACATAACGTCGGAGCACTTGCGACAGTCAAGGAACACATACCGAGACCACGAGACGCAACATCTGTTGCAATGAGGATCGGAGAGTGGCCAGCCTTGAACTCGCCAAGGACCCAGTCACGTTCGCGCCTATAGAAATTATCAGCACAACAAGGTAATAATAACAAGAGAAAAACGCACTGCTCCTTATCGCCGTGAATGGCGAGTGCTGGCCAGCCATCTTGACGAAGATACTTCGTGATGTCATCCGCGACGCGCTTTGTGCCAACGAAAATGAGGACCTTGGCATTTTGGGCACTGATGACATCAAGATGCTTGATTAACTTTGCGCGTTTCTCGAAATCGCTGCAGACTTCAACAATCTGAGTGATGTTATGGTTGGCCGTAAGCTCCATCGAGCCAATATTGACTTGTATAAAGTCCTTCAAGAAATCCTGAGGCGGGAGGTCAGTTCAGCCAACCGGAAGCACAACTTCAAGGAAGCACATACAGTAGCCAGACGTTGCACATCCTTCGGCCACGTAGCCGAAAACATGAGTGTTTGGCGATCAGGGCGAATTTGACCAATAATTTTACGGATCTGTGGTTCGAAACCCATGTCTAGCATACGGTCCGCCTCATCTAAAACAAGATAGGTGACACGGCGAAGGTTCGTCTTTTGACTCTCCAACATATCAATGAGACGACCAGGAGTGGCAATCACGACTTCGACACCGCGCTGGAGATCGCGGATTTGCGGTCCCTTTGGCGCACCACCATAGATGGCAGTATTACGAATACGCGAGTTCGAGCTGGAAACGTAAGCCGGGTGAAATCGAAGCGAAGTAAGTGCGTTGACATACCCAAACTTGGTACACTCTTGCTGAATCTGAACGGCAAGCTCACGTGTTGGTGCCAAAACAAGGGCGATTGGGCCATCTCCCGAAGTCAATAAAGGTTGTCTGAGACAGGGGTCAGGGCGAGAGTTTCGTTCAAACGGGCAGTGCTTACGCGTTTATGTGGAGCATAGCAGGAAGGGCGAAAGCGATAGTCTTTCCACTACCAGTCTGTGCGATGGCTACGACATCTCTCCCTGAGAGCGCCATGGGCCAAGCCTGACACTGAATGGGGGTGGGCTCTGAGAAGCCTTGAGCACGGATGGAAACCATAAGGTATTCGGGGAAGCCAGCTTCGTCGAATGAAGATACGGGGCGAGGCATATTATGCCCTTGCACCTGAGAAAAGTGAAAAGTTTAGGAATGTGTAGCCCGTGAGAACCAAAATTGTGCCGCACCTTGATCTCCTTAACCCTGCGAAACTCTTCTATCTCGCGGTCGGAACGTGCACTGACGCGCTTATCTTCAACGTAGAAATTTTTTTCGAAGGGAATCTGCTTTTGCTGACTCCAATCGATAGTACGGAGGCTGCCACCGAGGCTGTCATTCATTCGATCACCGCCCCAGCCGCCGCCCCCACCGCCGCCATATCCATTGCTGTAGCCACCACCACCGTAACCACCACTGCCATAGCCACTATAACCATTACTATTGCCGTAAGACTGGGAGAAGAAGTAAACGAGTGTTAGGCGGGGCGATTGGCACGAGGCGACATACTCTTACCATTATGAAAAACCTTTTCTAGAAGACGGGTCGAAGTGAAGAATCTGAGCTTTGAGAAGACGAAGGTATGAGAGGGGGGTGGAGGATGTGGGGTGTGGATGATGAAAGAATAGAGAAACAAACCGCAAGTTTGGGTGGCTGGAAAACCCGCTGATTTTCGTTCCCACGCCTTGCTTACGAATACTCTTTAGCACGTGATTATGGGTCACTGTCACTGTCACACTCTGGGACAAGGGACAAGACTCAACTCAAACTTACTGCAGGTCCAGTGCGGGGGGCAACAAAAGTCTGGTCAGGCCGGAGAAGTCTCAGGCGACATGCCACGGTACTGCTTAAACCTCACTTCGCAAGCACAGACTAGAGAGCCACGCTGGAGATGCCTCGGGTTCTTTTAGCGTTAACTAGGAGTTATGCTGCATATGACCTAATCCCGTTTGTTCGTACAGTAATGCCCGATGGGCATTGAGCTTGGCATACATCGTTACTGACTCATGTACACAGGGATCGCAGGTGAGACTGGCTACCATCCACACGGCCATACTGGTAAGGTTGGGACATAAGGGATCCGGTCCATTCAGAGCCGTCCTATGAATATGTTCGGTTGTTGACTACCCTAGTTCTCTACAGTAGGCCGATTGCCTATCGACACCGCTGCCGATGTCCCCTTTAACAAGTCCTGTCCACCAATGCCAACACCAGCGCTGGCACCAAGTCGACCAGCCGTAATGAATGATTTACGATAAGCTCTTATCATTATCGGACTTAAAAAGCAAAAGCACATTGTTGCAGCAGTTCTATCTAGGTGTTAATACAAGTACTCTAATTGTGACCGTACACGAAAGTAGAAAGATCCAGGCGAGTTTCATGTTCGCCTGAAACCCAGATACTGCTTGGCGGTGGAGACCTGCCCTATGCGACGGCGGGATCCACATTGGGAGTTCATCGCTTGCTACCGCATATCCATCTCTCATCGTTTATATTAAGTGAAATGAACTGTCCAACAGTTTCTTTCTCCCCTGCCATGGCGTTCCACAACGAATTGCCCGATCGTCCGAACCAGAGACGATGTGTCGACCATCTGGAGAGAATGCCACAGACCTGACCGATTCCAAGTGTCCACTAAATGGGCCCGCCAGCGTCTCTCCCGTCATAGCGTTCCACACACGAATTGCCCGATCTGCAGAGCCTGAGACGATACTCTGGCCATCTGATGAGAGTGCAATGGAATTGACCAAACCCCCGACTTGTGAAATCACCATCTCCGATGATGGCCAATGGACTTTTTACACGCAGCGTTCGAGGAAACATGCTTGAATAATACATAGAAACAAGAGAACAACTGGGTGCAAATGGCAGAGTAGAAAGATAGACATGGGGAGCACTACTTGCTATGGCCATCCCGAAATACAGCACAAACGCAGAGGCGTCATTGATGAATGCAGTGAATGTATCTAGCTCTGTCTGAGAAACCTGCTGCGATTATTGACATTAGTTATTTGCCTGCCTCACAGAACTGATGTTCAGACTTACACCCCGACCAGAGGCTAGCCACACATTCAGAGACGACAACACTGGCAAAATAAGAGACGTCTCGCCTGTCAAGCTAAGGGCCACCAGCCAAAAGGAGAATTTCTTCTCGAAGAAAGTCCGGAGTTTGCGAAATAGATCGGTCTCAAAATCAAGGTGTTCTAGATGGTCGTCGTAGAAACGACAGGCATACAACAGAGCAGGTGGGAGGTGTTTGGCAACGTGGGCTTCAAGGCCTTGAATGTCTTTGTTAGCGACATATGATAATTCAATGTTGCAGTCGTTGAACCTGAGGTCGTGGAGCATTATACCAAGACAGGATTTGGCCAGTTCATAGTGGGCGTCCCGAAGAACAATAAAATTCACCCCTCTTCTCTTAATTTATCAGGAAGTAGCGGAATGGCATATGGGGAGGAACGATTGGGAAGGTACCATCAGGCGAGTTAACATTGTTAAACAACGAGCCCATGCGACGGAGAATTGTGACAACAGAACCGGGATCGTCGTTGTCATCGGAGGCGTGTCCTCGCAAAGTGGTCAGGGAGCGGATGGAGAGGGGTTCTGATGCAATAATGAGCTGTCCCACCACAGAGCGGAATAGCAGCCATGCTTTCTGGTATGTGATGTATCCTTCAAGGATTTCCTTGTATAATTCGTCCAACGGGTCTTGTCCATCGCGATTTGTCGTGAGTTTCAAAAGGTGGTTTATGCACTCTTTCTTGCTAAACGCGAAGCATTCAGGAGGATCTAGGATGAATCTACCGGCAACCGCCGCCCACTAAAGCAATCACTCTGCCCTTCTTGTCAACGTAACGCCGTGCTTTCGAACTCATCTGAAGGGAGTAACCTCTGAAAGAAGGTGAGTATATCGTCGTCCGTTCGAGCTGCTAGCTCAGAAGCGTTCATTTGATCCTGGCTGATGGCGCCTCATCTAACGCAGATTGGATTCCATCCTCCAGCCTCGAGGGTGTAACCCATTTCTACCAGTTGTGTCTCCACTCTCGTCCAAGGTGGCGATTACAACAAGAATAGTACCGACGATATGCAGATCCTTAAGCGGTTCCAGGATAAGGGACCGAAAAAGGGTGGGATAGTCATGAGTACCGACTCGAAGAGAAGAGTTGTCCTTGATGGCCTCTCTCAGTGCAGCTTTAAATGGTGGATAGCGGTCGGAGAGATTGCGAGCAAGAGTTGTGAAGGGGTGGTAAGCCACGTGTCTGGATTTCTCTTTCCGCACAAAAATGAAGGACGATGTAAGACGGTGCATTTCATCGAAGCGACGCGCGATCTCGTGTGCGGTGGATGACTTTCCAGTGCCCGCCTGCCCGAACAGAACAAGACTACGCTCGGAGCCGGGACTGTTCGCCCAATTAACGATGAAGTCCAAGAAGGCTGTGCACATTCCTGGAAGGCAGCCTTTCTCAGGCATGAAGCGCGAGCCTGCATCTAGCTCTGACGATTATTAGATTGATAACCCACAAGTTATCAGGACTACGTACCAGCGTCTAAAACTTGGCTCGATACTACTCCAACTGGATGGTCACCCCGTCAAGCTGGCCAGAAATCCTACCAACATTAGCTGAAATTATTCCCACATCGCCCAGAATTTGGAGTGTGGTGATGGCAGCCTGATCGAGGAAAGCCTTTCGAAGTTCGATGAGAGTGGTGCGGAGGTCCCAATTGCTTGTAAACTCGACTGCCGAGATTGTCCAACGTGCGCTTACCTCGGCTAATGAAGTAGTTGAAGACCACGTACAGAATCGCGGGTCCTTTGCACAAGATGAGGTCACTGCAATTACAGACATGCTGCAACATGAGCGTAAGGATTCAGGCCTGCTTAGACTCGCGGTCAATAAATTTCAAAATGTCTTCCTGGTTTGCGAAATCAAACGCATTGTGCATGGCTGTGTAGGGTTCAGACGTTGTCGTCACTTTGAAACTATTCTAGAAATGTCTAGCATCCAGATTAACATGACACCAGCGTTTCTTTCCGACAATAGCGCAAGTCGATGCATCTTGGGAATTGCTAACAGTAGGCCATATGCCATCTTTGCGTACGGTTGAAGCTGAGAGCGAAAGTCGGCCCAGTCAAGCATAAGGCAAAAAGGACATTGCGCTGTGACGTACTTCTGCAGCTGGGCTCACAGTATATATCACCCACTTGATTCTCGCAACTGCACCTTCCCACGTACTACTTAGGTGATTCATCGCCTTGGTAGCTTCATCGGCGTCATGGAGGGCATTCTCGGCAGGTGACATCGCTGTCCGGACATCGGGCACTGGTGGTATAGGATTGCTAGTCTCGATGGGAACGTGATCCGTCGGATGTGAAGGAAGCTCGGGGGCGTGGCGACAACAAACGGCCCGGGAGTGGTTTCAGTGGAACCTTGGGCTATAGTGGGCTTCCGAGTCGTAGCTTGTTCCATGGGCGAGGTGTCTACTTCAGTCGCTAAAGCGTTGGTGGCATTGACGAGCAAGAACGGATGGGAAGTCGCGTTCGCCGATACAGTGGTCGTCAAGTAGAGTGTGACCGGCTGGTCCAACTGTCCAGCTTGTCCGTCGCCATTACTGAGAACAAACTGAACCTCTACAAAGCAAGATATTCAACTACTGGTCAAATGAGCGATCATTCTCGTGAAAAACAAACCACTTTGGGATTCGACAGGTATTGGTGTCTCGTGCATTCTCATAGGTGTATGGGTGCGTCAATCGCTTCGCATAAAGACAATATAAGACGTGAAGACGGCCGTACAAAACTGAATTGAACTCAGCCGGAAAAATGATTAAAAGACGTGTCCTACAAGGCATCAAATCTCTGATTCCACTGCACCGTTTGACCTCTAATCGAAACGCTTGCTGTTCCCTTCGTTGTTGCCCGATCGGTTACAGAGACGAAGAACTGATTCTTCAGGCGAAACCGTTTCGCTATCTTAGGAACATTGTGCGCTCGGAGGACTAACAAAGATATTAAATACTGATCAGGGCATCAACCGGTCAGGATTTAAGTACGTACCCGTCACCTTAACACGAAGCTGAGGAGGGACGCTTTGTGACTGGACAATCTGGGTGCTGCTTAAAAACGTTTCTAGGTCCAACGTCACTACAAAAAAAAACAGGGATTGACGCACCTTATTCCAGGAATTTCTGATCCAGAAGTATCTGGGCTGGAATGAGGGGTCATTAATGATCATTGGCGGGAGAGCCACCAGTAAGCATTTGCGCACGAATTCAATATCATGTACTAGTGCTCCATATATTGTTCAAGGGCCACATAAGCTCGAGAGTCTCCTGTAGGTTCTAATATCTTGGGGTTTAGATCAAGTGTATGAGTCGAGAATTAAGGTAATAAACGTATACGCGCTGTCCGCATGCCAAGGTAGACGTGCGTATGGTCTCGACTTTTTTGCGGTATCTGCGCCAGTGGTCTGGACCAGTGACATCAAAGCGCTCTTCGCGAGATCGTCTTTCTAGGCACACGTGTGCATACCTACGGATATTGGTACGGGTACATTGTAAAATGCCGGCAGTGATTCCCGTCACCGTTACGGTATTGTATTAAGGGCATTGCGGGAGGAAAGGATCCGGGAACAAGAGTGTGAAAATAATTATATGAAATACGGTATCCAGGAGAGTAAGAAGGTGATCGTTTGTGTGTATATAATTAGATCCAAATCCAAGACAATAGTCAGCCAAGATACAACCACGAATCATGTCAACGAAAACTTGGAGAGCAAGAAAAGAGCGAGCGATTGAAAGCTAACGATGTTGTGTCCTTCTTCTCACATCATAATGCAAGGACTCCTTCCGCGACTACGGTCGCGTAGGCCTTTTCTTTTTTTCTTCTTTGGGGATTCAACGGGGTAATGTTCGCGCATTTGCCGAACAAGATCTTCGAATGCTTCCCGTACGTCCCAGTCCCGCAAAGCCGATGTTTCGTACACGGGTATCTTCCAACGCGTTGCGAGGTCCTGGAGGGTAGCGCTCGAGACCTCACGCTCGTTGGTAAGATCAAGTTTGGTACCGACAAGTACCATCGGAATACCCTGTAATAACCGGGGCGACAACACATCAGTCGCAGTAGGTTGGCAATCGCCCGATCACTCACACTATTTTCCCCTTTTATCCGGAGAATTTGCTGCCTAAGGCTCGTGACTTCTCGCAGGCTGGCTTCAAGAGTTAGGCTAAATGTAAGCGTGCAATCAGCTTGGAAGGAGTCCAGTCTATACTCGCTATAATTGAATACCTGAACACGAGGACGAAGCCGCGGCCAGAAGTAATGTATAGTTCATTGAGAGCAGTAAATTGCTCGGCACCAGCAGTGTCGAGGACCTCTAGCTATATCCAGGATGCAATTATCAGTATGGAAATAAGGTGGTGCTATCCACGCAAGATTCTACCATGATGAAAAGCGAGAATGTTGCAAGCCGCCGGAAGTATAGACGGCTCGATAAGGACTAGCGGAAACAACACCCACCCATGTCAGCTCCCCATCGACCTCAATGGACCTCCTGTATTCCTCTGTTCACGATTCGTTAAGCGAGGCAAACACGTGTGGGGGCGATCGAGCGCGCGCACCTTGGATAGTAGGGTCATAGTTTTCGACAAATTCGCCTCTCATGAAACGAACGGTGAGAGCGGACTTTCCGACACCTCCGGCTTTGGCGCTGAAATTAACGGCCGCACGTGTGAGATTAAGGAAGAAGAGGAACGTACCACCAAGGACAACGGCATTGAATTCACGCATCCTAGAATATAAGACTAAGGAAAGGAGTTATGACAGCGCGTCATACGGTAACCAGACCGAAGAGAGAGGGTGGGTATAGAGAAGAGTGAGAGCGAGAGATTGCGTTGTGATGCCTCCCCAATTAACTCACGCGCGGCGGCCCTGCGATGCCGCGATGCTCGGAAAAAGACAACATTAAGCTAAAGAAAATTATGTAATACAGTGTTGGGATCAGGCACCAATCGGTCCCGGTTCATCGTGTCTTCCAGTTCAGAGTTTCAAGTTACACAGCACACGAGGACTTGATGCACCATGGTTCATTCAAGGGTCTTTATGGACTTTTCAATTGACAACTCTCCAGTCGGAAGGTCAGTATTTTTTTCTAAAGTCAAGTCTGCTCTCTTCTGTTCAACCTAACAAAGTTCGCAGAGTAATATTCGAGTTGTTCAACGATGTTGTTCCCAAGACATCAGAAAAGTACGTCTCGACCATCTTTTTCTCCCACACGGGCTAATTATCCCCTTCTAGCTTCCGCGCACTATGTACTGGCGAGAAAGGCCTCTCCCCTCTTTCTGACCGTCCATTGTATTACAAGAACAGCATCATTCACCGTTCGATCGCCGACTTCATGATCCAAGGTGGAGGTAGTACCCCAACTGATCCCCGTTTCACGTGCCGCTATATTCTAACTGTCAGATAGACTTCACGAAACGGAATGGGACAGGCGGAGAGTCGATCTACGGCGGTCCCTTCATTGACGAAGATCTCACGCATCCTTTGGACGCCGAAGGGTAAGTTACGCTGATTGATGAGTTGATTATTGCCCCTGATCATCACAGGTTGCTATGCATGGCCAATCGTGGTCCGAATACCAACAGCTCTCAATTTTTCATCACCCTGCGCGCCTGCCCCCACCTTAACGGTACAGTAACGTGTCCCCCTCGTCTCAAAACGCTCTCTGGATTGAGCTGACACGTAAATCTAGGCAAGCATGTCGTCTTTGGCAAAGTCATCCGGGGCTTCGACGACGTGGTCCGCAAGGTCGCGCAAGTAGCCACAGACGAGAAAGACCGGCCTGCGGTCCCCGTGATCGTATTCAACTGCGGCGAGCTCGAGCTGCGGAAGAAACAGGAACCGCCACGTTCGTGTGTTTTCTTCATATTTGATTTTGGGGAAAACCCCATTGCTTATTAGACTACTTCGGCAGCGAAAGAGGCCTCCGTGAGCGCTAGCGAATCTGAGGGTGAATCCGACGGCGAGGGCGAGAAGAGCCGCAAGCGACACAAGCGTCGTCGTCGCTCCCCATCTTCTGGTGGCGACGGTGAGGAAGATGGTAAGCGGCACAAACGGAAGCACAAGCGTAAGCACCGACAGGACAAGGAACAATCTCGCTCAAAGCCAGCTCCTCTCGAGGAGAGCGAGCCCTCTGGGGAGCGGAAGGAGACTGAAGAAGAGTACGATGCACGACTGGAGCGCGAAGAGAACGAAAGGTTGGAAGCCGCGCGCAAGCGTGAACTAGAACGGCTCCAGCGACAGCACGAGCAAGAGACGTCATCTACAAACGGCGTGCGATTCAAGGGTATTTCTTTTCTCTCATTCTTCTCGGCGTCACTCATGACTTGCACGTAGGACGGGGAAGGATGAAGTTCGTCGACCCAGAGTTGCACAGGAGACGATAATCATTTGATTTATTCACATTGACTCGACTTTGTGGCCGTGTAAAACGAGACTAGTATATAAAGTTACTTCGTGAGAAGGAAATCGTCAAACTCGAGCATTGTACATGTCGACTATAAGACAGACAACGGCGCGGCTACAACTGCAAACTTTGATAATTTCTGCAGAAAAATGCTTGCGTGCAGGTATGCGTGGACGTGAGTAGAAAGAAGCGAGATCCAAAAAGTAAAGAGATAGTGAGATCATGTGGAGACGCGTCATTTCAGTTGGAGATAATCAAATGGTGACCTCTCCCAGTTGTTCTGTGATGTCGTTCACTTTTGGACCTTCGTCTTCCTTGGATTCGTCGTCCCTCTTCCCACCGGCCGCCGCTGCAAAACTGAAAGTAGGACGAATACTCGTAGCTGGATCGTGTGACACCCGCGGCGAAGGAGGGAGCGATACATCACCACTGCGGCCGAAAGGCGGCGTCCGCGGCGCTCCTTGGCGTGAGTTGCTGCGAGACATGGAATGCTGCCCAACACGATCTTTGGTAGCTTCGCGTTCCTTATCGAGGACGTTCGGCGATAACCTTTTCCCTTGCCGTCACATCCACTGGTCTAGAGTCCCCATCACACTGTCAGCGTGTGAATAAGGCAGGCGTGCCGTATATACGAACCTAGCGGCACCGAAGGGGCTAGGCCGACTGGCGGGGTTGCTCTGAGCCATTTTGGGAGAGGCGAGAGGAGAGGGCGTTGTAGAGGTATTCCCAGAGCGTGGCAAGAGTTCAAGTTTCCGGCGGGTAATCTGGGGAGTGGGTGGGTTGGACGATGTCGCTGGGTAGCCTCAAAGTAAGCAAATGACCCGAAGGGGAAGGGGGGGGGAACCATCGACATACGAGATGTGCTACTGTGTGACGAGAGGCCCGCTCGTGGTCCGCTCCTCCAGTCACTATCTGCAGGCGATTCGGGTGGGCCAGACGGAGGTGGCATATCACCGCGCGCTCTGAACGAGCCAAATTTACGCCCCGTTCCGTCATCCTCACTGGGCTTGAATTTGCCGCCGATAGTCCACGTCTCTTCTTTGTCCGCCGCGCTCTCCGAAGCAAAGGACGATGAGTTCTTGCGTCTTGAAGCACCTTCGGACTCAGGGGGTGGAGGAGGCCGCACCGGACGATTAGAACGCCAGTCACTAGAGGTATCAGAAACCGAAGGAGGTGCGGCGGCTGAACGGTCAGCCGGCGGCCCATCAAAGCGTCGACGTGAAGAGTCACGATCAGGGAGGGGTCCCTGCCGTCGCCATTCGCCAGAGAACTTCGGATCTTCAAAGCCGCCTAATCCAGAACGCTCCTTGGCTAAGATATGTCCGTCAGATGGGTGATCCCAACCTCAGATAAAATAGACATACGGGGCTCGGCTACGCTCACTCTAACTGTTCGTCCCGCCAAACTCTACATGTCTCGTTAAGAACACAATTTGGCAAGCTACCATAAAAGCTCACCGCTCCGGTCTTTGTGAGAGCAGCTTTGAGATCATCCAAATCCTCAAACTCTACGTAACCGAAGCCCTTTGGTCGTTCATCGCGATCCTTGATAACCTTGACAGATTTCGTCTAAAGGAGCTGAGGGGTGAGTGGGCGTCATTGACAAGGTTCGATACGTGAGCGCACTTTCAAGCCATCGAAAAAGGTCTCAAGATCGCGCTCGGTCAAGTCAAAGGCCAAATTTCCCACAAAAGCCGTATAGGGGGGCTGGGTAGGCAAAGGAAGGTCTTCCCTTGGAGGGTAAGCCTGTCGATCCGCTTGAGTTGGCAAATTCGGTTAATTGAGAACCCAAAAACGACAGAAACGAAAGACCCACGTCTGGACATAAAATCGTCCCTCCCCCCTCGGCGGTCTCCATCCTCTCTTGCAGCAGCTATGTGGGTTGAGGGAGGTAAATCGAGTGCACAGCCGCATGAGAGTACGTACGGGCTGTCGGCAATGCATCCATCTCATCCGCCCAAGAACCCAAGGCTGTAGCACCATCAGTTTTAAAATTTGCATGTGGAGGTGAGGGTTTGGGAACGCTGACTGTTATCACCCAGGAACTCGTTCAAAGACATTTTTTGACCCTTTTTCGGCGCTGAAGGAACATTGTGAGCTAGGAAGGGTGTTGAGGAGGGGATATCTGACCCATCTTGCGTGTAATTTCGCTTGTCGCAGTGTAGAGTTGCACACTATTTTTTTTGGTGCAGGGTAAATGTGATGCTTTACCGTTATTTGGCTCGGCACGACAACTGTCTTTATCAATATCAAGTCAAAAGTCAATCGCGCACGGCTCCATCGACAATGATCCTTCTCGAGGTCGGTCCTTTCTTCGTCCATATCTCCGTTGCTCATAGGCAGTCAATAGCCGCATAACTATATTATCCAAACGACCTTGGTGGACAAATTATCAAAGTGTGCAACTACATATCTCCCACGCGCTGAGATCTTACCTTATCATATAGGCCCACCTCCCTCGATGTGCAATTCGTAGATTTCGACAGCGTCAGGTTCCACCTCTCCACGCCTGAGCGCAAGACCGCACTTCTTCTTTCCATGCACATACATTGCTGGGACGAACTTGTCCGCTATGGCGCTCTCGACGTCCTTCGACGAGAGTACGGGTCGATGGTACAGGCGCAGCCAGAGCCGGAGTACAATGTCAGCCTCGTCATCGATCTCGATACGGCGCCCCCCGAAGGCGGTAAGTTTTAAAGAGGGCTTGGTTTGTCTACCTTACTGACGATCATGAAGAGCAAAGGGACAGTTTCATCCACTCCATTGCACTTTTGAAGCGAAATGCGCTGGCTGCGCCCTTCGAGCTAGCATTCAGAAAGCAGAAGGAGCTTGAAACTTCTGCTTCTGGGCAAGGAGATCTGATGGCCATCCATTATCGCAATGAGGAAGTTATCTATATCCAAGCTGCACACGACCGTGTTACCGTCATCTTCTCCACAGTCTTCCGGGAAGAGACGGACCGCATCTTTGGAAAGGTCTTCCTGCAGGTTCTCTGAATCCACCCTGAACGATTCTTTCAAAGGCTAATTATTACCCCAGGAATTCGTGGATGCACGACGGCTACCACAGATTCAGAACGCACCTCAAGTACTCTTCACAAACCGCGATCCTCCGCTTGAAATCAGGCAGGTCCCGGGTCTGAAAGATTCAGAAGACATCGGCTACGTTACCTTTGTCCTCTTCCCGCGTCACTTCGCCAATCCCAACGTCGCTGCCGGCACCATCTCGCACATCGAACTCTTCCGCGACTATCTGCACTATCACATCAAGTGTTCAAAAGCATATATGCAGTCCCGTATGCGTCACCGCGTATCCGAATTCCAGAAAGTGCTGAATAGGGCCAAAGCGGAGGCTGCGAGCTCGGAAAGAAAGACCGTAACGTACGTCCCTTCTGTTCGAGCGCTGATCGCGGTGTTAAGATGTCGTTTCAGTGGGAGGACCTTGCAAACACGGTAGATGTAACGGTATTCAGTAATCCGTATGTATCAATACATCAGGCGCACGCGTTCAGAAGCCTTCTGGGAGTGTTTCATTGAACCTTTGACCGACTTATGCCCTCGCTCACTCACCAATGTACGTGAACCCCCATATACAATAGGAAGCAACATGTCCCCAACGAAATGCCTCTGCCAAGCATCTCACATTCTCGTCACACTGTTCTCCATCTCTGACTGATGCCCTGAAGTCGAGAATATAATTCTGGCTTACTCATTTCGGTCTACATCTGCGCCCGAAGTCTAGTCGATTGCTATCGTGGTATTTAGCATGATCGTCCTTATTACCTGCGCGCTCTCCTTTCCACCTATCGCTTCGTATAAATATCAGGGCCTGGACGCAATTTTGGGACGCATTCCGAGGCGTTACCGCTATGGCCGTCTTTCCGCCCAGGCGTGCTCAGCTGCTACTCCTGCTAGTACTGAATTGGACTTGTTTGTCGTCAGCGCAGGCAGTCACGGTCACCATCCCGCTGACCGCCCCGCCATCTGCGCAAGCACTGTCGCGCTCACTCGTCTCGTTTTCCCTCGAGCAAGATAGGTGGGTTGATTGGATAGGGCGGGGCACCAGGAACCCATTCTTCTTCAACACGTTGGACAACTTGAAGAAACTTGCAGGGGAGCCCGCGAGAATCAGGATCGGGGGCAACTCGGAAGATCACACCAACTTTGACCCGTCGGTGCAGGTACGTCATCGCTTGTCATCCGGTGCAAGTTCCGTCCAACTGGTTCTCATGAAACGTCGTCATCCGCCCAGTTCTCAGACAGTGAATTTCCGAAAATCTCGACGACGGTGCCCTATCCTGAGGCCACTGAGAACATCGTCGGGGACAATTTCTACCACCTAGCATCTTTGCTCCCCCCCGGTGACTACTACTCGGGTGATCCGATGTGTTTAACATAGCTGCAGCGCTCATCGTGTGTTATTTTTCAGGAACCCGAGTCACCTGGGGAGTCAATTTTGGTCAACTCAACGTTACGGCTGCGTCTCTCGAGGCAACCGCCATTGCCAACGCGTTTGCCTCGCAGCCTTTCAAAGATTCGGACGTCACGCTAGAGGCAATTGAAATAGGAAACGAAGCCGATTTGTATATAAAAAATGGAGCACGAAACAGCTCATTCAATGTTCAGAAATACGTCTCGCAGTAAGTAGGTTTTGTGTGGTCGATCCGGAGAAAAAAGCTCACCGTCTGCGGTTTATTGCGCGCGTATACACAGATGGACCACGTTTGCGGAAAAGGTCACGACAGCCGCTAATGGTGTCTTCCAGACGAGGGTCCCGCTACAGGGAGCGGCCTTTGCAGAGTCTTCGCACAGGCCTACCGCGGGGTTCTCACCTCAGGCGATATTTCAGAGCGGCATCCTTTCGTCCCCTGCGGGCTCGCAGATCAAGCTGTGCGTTCCCGATCTACTGAACTCGTACAACTTTCATCATCCTTGTCGCAGCATCTCGCAGCATCATTACAGCGGCTCGTTTTGCACTGGCACTCTCGGGGTCTTGCGGGACCTCATGTCCAAGTCGGGTATCAGGAGCAACCTCACGGCGTTTGCGCCGGACATCGCGGCGGTGCATCAAAGAGGCCTGGTCTACGTGCTTGGGGAGACGAATAGCTATGCGTGCCATGGTGCTCCGGGCGTAAGCAACACGGCAGGCGCGGCACTGTGGGGCCTCGATTACGCCCTGTTTGCGGGCCAGCTCGGCATAACGAGGGTGTATTTCCATCAGGGCATCGGCTACAAATACAGTTTTGTGAGTCGTCATCGTCGGAGCCTACCCTTCTCACTTATTTAAGCTTTGACGTGTAGGTTCAACCCACGACGCTGACCCGCTCCATTTTGGACGGTTCGCGGCTTCCACAGCCGCTTGCGCCGCACATACAACCACTCTATTATGCGGGCATCATCGCTGCAGAAGCTATCGGGCCATCGGGCCTCACACGCATAACCGAGCTGAAGATAAACGACTCGCGGGTGTCTGGCTACGCGTTCTTCGAAGGGACCGCGCTCGTTCGCGCGCTGTTCATTAACCTCAACGTGTTCACATCTGCTACGCGCGGATCTGTGCACATCGACCTCAACTTGTCGGGGTCTGGGGAGCATCCGACTACCGTCACCATCAAGCGACTTTCGGTCCCGTAAGATGCCATAGTCTGACCGTCCTTGGGGGTACTATATTCATGATTATTTGTGGTGCATACATAGGACCGCGAATGCTACAAAGGGCGTAATCTGGGGAGGACAGACGTACGAGACCACAGATGGGAAGGTCGCTGGGACGCTTGCCACAAAAACTGTGCCCGTGAGCCAGGGCATTAATATCCGCGACACCGAAGTCGTCTTGTTGACATTCTTCTGAGACTCTGCATACATTGTATTTCCATTTACGCATTGGGGAAATATCAGGACCTAAACAAATAAGTAAAAAACCACGTTCAGTCATGGTAAGAGATCATGCGTGCGAGAAGTAGCAAGGTGAAAATCAGATATATGACAATTGTCTCATACCATCATCCTCAGGGCACATAGGCGTTTGTGTCCTTTTGGTGTGAGGCTGACGGCCATCGAACGCAAATTACGAGTAATGCATCTTCTACACAAAAGCTCAAAGAATGAAACTACGCACCATACGGTCAAAGGGAAAAACAAGGAGTGATCACTGGCGATGGCTGGGGTTCATGTTCGCCACCACGTGACAGGTGCTATAATATTTGTGGGGCGGCGATGATGTCGAATGTCTAACCAACCAACCAGCCATGTCGCACCATGATAACCACGGTCATAACTGCGGCGAACATGCACACGATGACGATCACTCCCACGACCACACAAGCAACGGTGGTCCCTCCGATAATCTGTTTGCGCATATCGATCGCAGCAACGTCGTCGCGCTCAACTCGGTCCACGGCGGCTCGGAAGTGATCAAACCTTGGGACGAGCGCATGGACGAGCAAGTGGTGAGTAGTACTGTTTTCCCGCGATATCCTGCGTGGCCTCATTCGACGCGGCGTAGTACATCGAGTCGGACGCGGACGATCAGCTGTCGGTACCAGGGCCTTCTATTTTTTAATCGGTAATGACCGCCCGCTCATGAACGACGCGAGACAGCATCATCCGCGTCCCCTTCACCGGATCCGTGAAGCTACGTTCACTCCTGCTCAAATCCGGTCCAGGCGATCAGACGCCTGCCAAAGTGGCACTCGTGAGTGTGTTTTTGTGGAATAAAAAAACACTTACAACTTTGACGCTTTTGTGATTTTGTACGACCTCTGCAGTTTGCGAAATGTGGACAATTTCGACTTTGAAGATGCCGCGGACAAGGAACCCCTGCAACAGTTTGACGTTGCCATAGGACGCGAGGTGGGGGAGTATGCGGTCAAGTATGCCCTCCCTTCTCTCCTTTATGGCCCCATGTTCCTGCATGTGCCATGAGACCTCGAACCGAAACTTACGTCCCCGAAAAATACGCTGTCTCGCAGGCCCGCGAAGTTCTCCAACGTGTCTTCCGTCACTCTGTTCTTCCCAGCGTCCCAAGGCGCCGAGACGACTCGGATCTATTACGTCGGTTTCCTTGGCCAATGGAGCGAAGTAAGGGCTTATCTACACCACGTGTGGTTACTTTGCGTGGATCTGAGATTGACTCTCTTCATCCCACCTTCAGCGAAAGCAGGAACCTGTCATTGCCGTTTACGAGTCCAAGGCCAACCTCGCTGACCATGAGAAGATACAGGGTACTGAGGGCAACTTTTCCTTGCCCTCGCACTGAGGAGCGTTGCGAGGACGCACGCATCAGGAGAAGACGAACACCGACCTGTATTTTTAGCACTGGCCCGCGTGCCATGCCTCTCACTTGTGTACTCATTACATACATCACCCCTATGTTTTTTGTGCGAAAACAAGACATATATTACACAGCAGACGGACAGTGAGAAGAGAGAGGAAGTGCAAAGCTAATAAAGTTACGTGGTCCGGAGCGTGACGGTATAATAGAAAAGAGTACATGAACCCGGTACGAAGAGATTCGTCATTGACCTTGGCCGCCCTCTCCACTGCGATGCATGAACGACTGGAACATGTCCATCGTCACCCCACCCGCACCCATAAGGCCTCCACTACCCTCGCCAGCACCAGTACCGGCTCCTCCAGCACCATCCATGCCTGTTGCTCCGCCTAACGCGCCAAAGCCAGCGCCGCTGAGGCCCAGACCGATGCCTGCACCGGTATTCATTCCGTTCCCGCCATTGCCAAACCCGTTCCCACCGGTGCCGGCCCCGAGTCCGTGCGAGCCCAAGGCGCCGGACAGACCGAGCCCCCCGCCGCCGCCACCTGCGCCCGTGTTCATCAGCCCGCCGCCTAGGCCTGCACCGACGCCAGCGCCGAGGCCGCCACCCAGCACACGCTGCATTTCACGCTGCATCTCCAGCAGAGCGCGCTGCTGATTCTGCTGCGCTTGCGCTTGCTGTTGTTGTTGTTGCTGCTGTTGTTGGTGCTGCTGCTGCTGCTGTCGCTGTTGTAGCTGTTCCAGGGATGTCGACTGCTGCATTAACAGTCCACTCGCGATTGTGTTCGCCTGACTCCCGGGCACGAATGGGTTGAGTTCTCCCTGCTTGAGCCCCGGGTTCCCGAACATAGAGCCGTTGGAAGCCATGTTGACTCCGGGGTTTTGAGGGAAACGGTCTGGCTGTTGCTGTGTCTGCTGTTGCTGTTGCTGTTGCACCTGCTGCTGTTGTTGCGCCTGTTGCGCCTGTTGCTGCTGTTGCGCCTGTTGCTGCTGCTGCTGCGATAAGGCCGCTGCGCCTTGAGATGCCTGCAAGCGGCGAAGAAATATCTGCATGATCATTTGACTAAGCTGGGGCTCGGGCACATTGCGAAGTTGTGGCGGTAGCAAGTTGAAGATCGTCTGGCGCACCGCGGGGTCCAGCTGCGGCACTCGGGGTTTCGGCAACTCTGGCATGCCAGAGACCGGAAACGCAGCACCGAGCAAGCCCTGTGAAAATGGCGCGATGAGAAAGTTCATCGTGGTTCGGCCCATGCCTTGAATCTCCCATCCCGCAACTGCGTACTATCGAACAAACAAAGTGTGAGAGGATGTCCGAGTGGCAACGCCGACGGACGACCTACGTAGCTCCTCTCCCTGAGCAACTTGACCAGCTGCCCAAAGTTGTGGTCGTCCGTCCCAGGTGCGGCCTGAACCCGCATGAGTACGGGCTGTGTTTTCTTCATCCACTCCTGGAGTTCGTTCATCGGGACCGCGGGCCCAGCAGGCACAAGGGATAAAACCTTTGGCCAAGTTGACGCCAATCTGTTGTGTTTTTTTTATGTGAGCTCTTTAGCAAAAAGGTTCCATGAGTGAAAGACGGCGTACGGGTTTCCCGTGGGTGCGACTGCTACGACTTGCGCCCGCACCTCTTTCTTCTCGTTGCGAGTCGGATCCGTGCCCTGCCACACGAACGTCCCCACCCACTGAACGTCCACTGTTGCCCCGCCGAACCCACCCGCCATTGCGGGTGCCACCGGGGCTCCTGTGCCCCCGTTGGTCCCCGCACCGTTTCCAGCAGGAATGTGCGTTTGTGCGTTTTGCGCGAGATTACGCTGTTCGACGAGTTTCTTCATCTGCGCCGCGAAGGCCGGAGGCATCGGTTGCTGCTGCTGTCCGAGGGGGTTGTTATGGGAAAGTCCGAGCTGCGACATTGTCCCAAGACCATGGGCATCAGGGCCCGATAGACCGCTCTGTGTTGGGATCTGCGCGGCGGCAGGATTGAACGCCTGAAGAAGTGCCGCATTCGCATTCGCAGCAGAGCCGGACCCCGCGCCAACACCCGAGTTGGTGGTGACGTGAGAAGGCGACGGATTCATCGCCGACATCGGGTTCGGGTTTGCGGCCATGCGTGGTGTCGCGAGTCGCGGTGTCGATCGCGAGTTTGCGTTCGGAGTCGGCTGTGGAGTGGCGGACATTGTAGGAGTAGAGTGCTGGGTTGTACCTGCAGTCGGGGCGGGATCGGGAGCAGGTTGTGACGACGGTCCCTGTCCCTGTGCTGCTGCTGCCGCTGCTCTCTTCGCCTCCAATATCTTCATCATGAACTCACGGCCCTTCTTGTACGCAGCGATATGTTGAGTGAGTATTAAGGCTAACTTGTTCGCTTCATCGGTGCGCCCAGCCTGTGTCGCTTCGGTATGTTTATTACGCAACTCAGCGATTCGCATTTCCACTTGCTTGAGCTTAGTCACCATTTCAACGGGATCGGCACTTGCTGGTGGCTTCAGGTTTAGAGGAAACGACGGGGGTTGGGACTGAGGTTGCATTGACGATGGCTGCCCTTGCGACTGAGGTGTGGGCAGTGGCTGAGCCTGGGACGGGGTGTGTATGGGCTGGGGCTGTGCGGGTGGCGCCTGCTGCATTGGGTTTGGCTGGAGAGGTGGAGCGCGGCCCTGCTGCATCGTCGGGGGCACGATTTCTGTTGTGGATTGAGTGAGGTCAATGACAGTCCCGTCTGACGTTTCGCGGGCAGGGGGCTTTGGTGGCGAGGAATTCGGCGCGGTTGCTGGGGGGACAGTTGGAGAAGTAGCTGATGACGAAGGTGGCGCTGAGGCAGTGGCAGGAGGGATCAATGGACTAGACTGTGGGACCGGCTTCTTTGCCGCTGCCAAGGCAGGTGATGCAGTCTGTGATGGAGGCTTTGAAATTTTAGGACCGGGTGAGCGCTGCTCAGCAGGGGACTCTGCAGGACGCTTAGCAGGAATTGTGGATGGCACAGCAGCTAAGACGGGACCGTAAGTCTTTTATAGAGTAAGGACCATGGATGAGGGTACCTCTTGGTTTAGGTGATGGAGTGAAACCTGATAGTAGAATTGTGTGATTGGGACGAGTGGGGAACCAGGGTGCCAGGCGTGCATCCGCAATCTATTAGACGCTATGAGGACACGACATGACGTTGATAAGAAGAGGCTCACGTCAGAAAATAGCTTGGAAAATTTGGGAGAGGGAGAGACAAGTAGCATCGAACAGTTAATTTCGCGCTGTCAGCGAGGACAAGGTCCGTCAAGTGTTGAACGACGATGGCATTGCACTAACCTTCTTTAATTCAGCGGGGATAGTCTTCCATGTGAGACTGTCAAGGGCTGGTGAGTTGTTCCAACGTGGGTGCTTAGCATCGTCAGGTTGTCCAGCCGCGAAGTGCCACAGGTGATAAGAAAACACTTCTTTGGGCTTATCCCTGGACTCGTTCAAAGAGAGGGGGCGTAGAGGTTTCTGATTAACTCCGCCTTTGAGGATGTCAAACATCTAGCGGTGCTCAGGGTGTTGTATGTGCGGAAGATCACGAACGTTAAGTACCTCGATTGCAGCTGCGTATCCCTCGAGGGCGGCCATGCCCAAGGAACCTCCTGTAGCGGTGCGACCTATCGAGAGTCTACTCATTTCCTTTAGTTCGTTGTGAACGCCTACAGCGAAAAAGCGATTGACGAAGACAGGAGAGCCATCACAATCGGGTGGGCCGTAAGTGACGAACCCGAGACGTAGTTGCTATTGAGAGAGTAAGGATAGATTCGAAAGCGGCGTAGTGAATGACGAGCTACCGGTAGGAATGAGGAATGGCCTTCTGCGAGGCGTGCAAAGAGTGGCGTGCAGTAGTCGAGAAGGATGCGGCGCCATTCTTGAGCGAGTGTGAGGCTAGAATCAACAACGATGGCGACGGCTGGTATCGCTGGTGTGATTTGGGAGGGGGGTAGCGTGCTGGACATGGCGATAGGACACGTTCATGAAGAACGACGGGGTTGAGGTCGTCCTTTGTCTAAATCAGATCGCTTACCCGTCGGACCGAACTCGACCGACGACTGCGGGTCCCACAAACAACACAGCGGGTCACATACAATTCGCTACAGTCTATAAGATAAAAGAAAACATATTGTCCGTGGGGGTAACAGATGTGAAAATAGTCCTCATGCTATGAACACCCATCCACTAAGAACTCCCGCGAGTACTGTGGATAGCACAGCGCCTGACAGAAGTCTAATATTAGCACAAGCTCGCCATGCAGGGTTGGCTGCCTGAGAGGCAACGGGCTGGTTGAGAGCGCCGGTATTATTTCCGATCTGGCTGAGCCAGTCGCTGTACTGGAGGATAGTGCCACTACCCGTGGGTTTATATGGTATCGTCTGGGGAAAGCTGGGGGTGAAGGTGGCAGAAACGGCTACGTAATTCCCATTTGCGTCCGTAGTCGTGTACACGAACGGCGTCGGTCCACCTGGGGTTTCAGGCGTTGAACCTGGCTGCCCAACCGGTCCTTGCGCATCCTGGGTAGTGGTTGTGGTCGGGGATGTGGTTGTGGGAGTAGGAGAGGTAACTAGAGAAGTGCTCGTGGTCGGTAATAGTGTCCCCGGTCCCAGAGTTTGCCTGGAGTGCACGCAATGAGAAGTATACTGACATTTCTAGGAGCACTCACAGTATTTGTGTTAGAGGTTGGCCGAATGCATTGGTGGTAATCTGCTCGACTATGGTCTCCCCAGCTCTAGATAGGACTGAGCCGAAAAGAGAAAGACGAGCGGATGGGCATTGACTTACTGATTTGTGGTGGTAATGAGCTGTTGACTGAGGACAAAAGATGGGAGTGAGAAGAGTAATGCAACCGCTCTGAGGACCTTCATTGCGGATAGAGTGCGACCGGAGAGTGGTGTGGTGGGATGGCACGGACCGATCGAGCTCATCGGCAGTCTTGCTCCGTACATCGTTTTTGGAAATGAGAGATCGATGGCTCTCAGCCATTCTCACTCTTTCTTCTCGATCCTTTTCTGTCTCTTCTTCAGCCCTCGGCTCTGTAAAAAAAAGAATGCCGCCTAAAAAGGCACAAGTTCAAGAGAAAAAAGTTCTCCTTGGCCGTCCCAGCAATAACCTCAAGATCGGTATCGTCGGTGTGTATCTTCATTTATAATTAACGAGCATATCTAACCTCCCATAGGACTTCCCAATGTCGGGAAATCGTCTTTCTTCAATGTCCTCTCCCAGACAGGTAAACCCGCAACGTCACCCAATGGCCCAGAGTATTGACTCAGTTTTTTTCTTCCCCGTAGACCTCGGAAAGGCAGCTAATTTCCCCTACGCGACCATTGATCCAGAGGTACGTCGGCTCACTGTCTCCTCTCGGTCAACAGTTGAGATCTATGCTACAGGAAGCTCGTATACCTGTCCCAGATCCACGATTCGATTGGCTGTGCGAGCTTTACAAACCCGCCTCCCGCGTTCCCGCACACCTGACGTGCATCGATATCGCTGGACTAACCGCTGTGAGTCATCTCATTATTCAACGTCACCAAAGACGGGTGGACTTATTGAATCAAGGGCGCCTCGACCGGTGCAGGTCTTGGAAACGCGTTCCTCTCTCACGTACGTGCTGTCGACGGCATCTTCCAAGTCATTCGCGCCTTCGACGATGCGGAAGTCATCCATGTCGAGGGAGACGTTGATCCAATCCGCGACATGGAAATCATCCAAAACGAACTGCGTCTCAAAGACGTCGAGTGGGTGCAGAAGCAGTTAGACGGCCTCAAGAAGTCCGGCCGGAGTCTCGGCAGCAACTCTCTTGCGGACAAAGCGAGAAAGGAGGAAATCGTAAGTGCATTGTCGTGCAATCAATTCGCGCGCATACAGGCGACTAAATGTACTTGTACATAGGCAACGGTCGAAAAGGTACTCAAAAGCTTGAGTGAGGACAAGAAGGACGTTCGGAAAGGCGATTGGACCAACAAGGAGGTAAGCTCCACTCGCTTCATCTTCCACCCTCTTCTTCCTTGCACATTCGTCACTCTTTGATGACAAAGAGCTCAAGGCTCGATCAAACCCAGCTCATCGAGGCGGGAGTAACGCCCCAGCATGCCGTTGAGATAACATTTACTTCTGAACGCTCCCCGATTTCTTCATACTTCATTCACCTTTCCGGCCGATTGGAGGGTTGACGACGCCACCGTCATACATAGATTGACGTTGTTAACGGGCTTTCACTTCTTACGGCAAAGCCTGTTACATATCTGGTCAATTTATCCGAGAAGGATTATATCCGTAAGAAAAACAAATGGTTTGCCCAGATCGTCCTTGTCCTCACCGCAGTAACTCATACATACTCCCTCCAGGCTCCCCCGAATCAAAGCGTGGATCGATACCAATAACCCTGGTGATCCGCTCATTCCTTTCTCTGTTGCCCTCGAGGAGCGTCTCGCGCCTTTACCCGCCGAAGAGAAGGCCGAAGAGGAGAAGAATATAGGCGCTTCCAGTGCGCTGGGCAAGATCACTCAAGCGGGATACACTTCTCTCGATGTAAGCCCCTCTCTTCAGAGTGCACACACACCCTGGCCTGACCGAAATGATATCCGCCCTGGCATTACAGCTGATCCGGTATTTCACCTGTGGACCCGATGAAGTGCGTGCGTGGACCATCCGCAAGGGCACAAAGGCACCGCAGGCGGCTGGCGTCATCCACTCCGACTTTGAAAACAAGTTCATTTGCGGCGAAATCATGAGCTACCCAGATCTACACGAACACGGAAGCGAAGCGGCCGTCAAAGCGGCCGGTAAGCTCAGGCAGCAGGGCAAGCCGTATGAGAGTGCGTTGCCTTTTTTTTCACTATCTACGTCAATAAAATTGAATATCCTCCCCAGTGGTTGACGGTGACATCGCCTACTGGAAGTCCGGCGGTTGAGTGTGAGGAATGACAAGGAGTGGAGTATTCTACCATGAGATGTATACACCCTGACGACGCACACAAAACTCGCGCTCCAAGTATGCATATTAGATAGATAGAGCAAGGCTGCGGCCATAATGCCACTGGGGGAGGGGAGAGTGCTTCGGCTCCAATCCAACCCCAAACCTCGCGATCCCAGCGTTTCGACAATCCATCAGATGCATTAGAACGCACCGCTCATTTGCTGCGCTGCGCGTGATGCCCCATCATCACGCATCTAATTTAGCGCAGCCACGCCCCCTATACCCAGGTACCTTCGAGCTCGCCTTTTCGCTTGCTTTCGACAACTCTCGCTCCTTAATGAGAATGGTTTATCTCAGCGCTGAAATGTGAATTGTCGAGAAAGCCAGATCGTCACGCAAGGACTAAGCGCCTGTCTGGCCCCCCGATCTTTGGGGATCGAACATCGCACGATTCATATGCGTATCCAAAGTGGTCAATTAATTGCCTCTAAGATTGCTTCTGATGAAGGAGATTTAACGAAAGCCCGCTCGTACACGTGTAACATCACACCCCCCACATCACTGCATCACGGTCAGTTAACTTAACTCGAGGCATAGCCCCAAGTCAACCGTCCACCTATGTAATAATGCGCTTAGGAACGAGATGAGTCCTGAGGCATCGAGTCCCGCAGCGCAGTAATTCGTTCAGACACAGATAACGCTATGAAACTTTCCAACAACGAACAATGATATGCACAGATAAATTGACAGAACTGCGCGTAGCGTACGAACACGTTGTAAACTAGAGCGAACAACGTAATGACCTGGGGTAATTGATTTTAAAAACTTCCTCAAAGAGGAAGTACCAAATGCTACAGCGCTGATCTCAGCGCTCAGCCACCATCCACGACGAGAAGTTTCCCGAAGGGGTTAATCTGAATCAGGTTTTTCGCATGTTTTCTACTGGAGAATAGTCCCTCGAGCTCTTCCCATAGGGTTGAGAACGGGTGATCTGGAGGGGGATTTGAATAGTAATGTGGCGCAACGCCCGCGGCACCGCGGTGGTCGTACACGAATGACCTGGGGTAATTAATTTGATAAAAGTCACCGTAGCATGTGGACCTCGATCCTCGGAGGATACGTTTAGTGCCGCATGGGCACGGTGACTACTGGGACGATGCCCAGCTTGCTGGTTTGTCCATCCTGGCTTTCCCGTTTGCTGGTTGACGACATGGGTAAAGTCACGATGAACAGATCAGCGTCCGTGTTGGCGCAACGATGCAGCCATAAAGGCGCAATTATGCAGCCGTGTAGGATGCGCTGGCCATCTGGCGAGAATGCCACAGCCCCGTTATAGGCGCTTTCAATAATGCAGCCCCTCAAGACGCGACGACAAACGGCGACGAGTGTTGGATGTTCCAAGTTATTGTTAAGTAAGCGACAAAGCATGTAGTTGACAGGTGTGAGGACCTGATGCTGTCAAGTTGATGGCCTGAGGTATTTGATTTGAAAACAGCCGTGTCCGACCTCCCAGCGCTACGGAGACGAGACAAAGAGGATCAGACAAAATACATTGCGGCAGAACAAATGGCTCACACTCTCACATGGTGGAGTCACCGACAGGTCCTCTACGATCATGCAAAAGAGATCCATAGGACAGAGGCACTGCGCTGGAACGAACAATGATGAGATAAGGCAATCAAATGGCAGGACTCAAGCTACGCACCGAGCATAAACCCCAGTTGCTACACAGTAACCTATCATCGCAGCCTGGAAACAGGCCACTAAAGCTACTCGAGGGTTGGGGTATGTCGGGATCTGGCATGACTTGGTCCCTTGTGACCGAACAGGCCGAGGTGGGCTGGCCCACAAAGAGCCACCAAAGGATTCCGATCTTATGGTCAAGCTTATATACTACTCCCATTTACCAGAAGCGCCGACTTAATTGGTTCAAGGTCCGCAAACGGCAGTCTTACGCCCAGCCCACACATGGAAGACTGGGATCAGGAATCCCCATTGTCCGCCCCATGAAAGATCTCAAAGACAGTTGTGCAAATTTTATTTCCAAGTTTTTTTTTTTCACAGTTTTTTTTACTGAAAACCTTGGAAAGACCGATTCCAGGCCCAGTGATATCAGCCCAGGCCAGTTTTGGAAACTTCAATGGAAAGAACCTAGATTGGCTGCGGATTGGCTGCGGACCTATTTTTCCCCACAGTATGTAAGTGACGTTGTCTGTGAGTGAGAAATTTTTTTATTCAGGCGCACAATCTATCGTCATGAATTCATTGTCGGGAGGGATATTTTACTACACATATTTGTCTTGTACGCATACAACATGACTACAACCGGAAGGTATAAGAGCGGCAGTTCCCTTCTCAGGGAACAGTCGATATTAAGAACAACCATGAAATAAAAGAGCGTCCAACAAAAGTCGAGAAAGAAAGAAACGCATACTGTACTTGTGTCATCGTCTGCCAAGACTCACAGCGCTCAGATGTGCTTCGCCGAGCGAGCCTAGCACTGTAGAGTTGACGACGCCCTTCCCGCCCACGGTCGCCACCTTCTTCGACTCGGAAGAGAAAGCGTTGCCTACGACCGGCATGCTTAGTCGGCGCATCCACCCCCCCTTAGATTTCTCCCGTCCTTGTGGGCGTGGGTGTGCGGTAAGGGGCTTCTCTGCATAGCGTGCGATGGTGCACGCGGGACATTGACAATCTGGACGGTGTACATCGTTCGTCACTCGCTGCCTGGCAGGGCTAGCAGGGCCGGAGGGGCCGGGTGGCAGAAGGCTTGTCGTGCTGTATGAATAGTTCGACGAAAGTATAGGGGTGTGGGGATGGCTCTGTAACGAGACCTGAGACTGCTGCCTGTGGGCGAACGGAGGCTGGTTGGACCGAGAGGTATCGCTCGCATAGCCGTCGGGCGCTCTGCTGCGCAGGGTCTCGGCTCGTTCACGCTGGCGCACACTGAATTCGCGCTCACGCGCCCGTAACTCTAGAGCGTGTTCGCGACGTTCGAGGTCTTCTAGTTCCTCGATGCGCTGACGTCTGCGCGTTAGATCGTCTGTCGGAAATTCCGTTCGACCAGGGGTAACTGATGGGAACTGCTGCGCTTGCAGCGGAAGAGGCGAGGTCGACCCTGGATCACGAGAACGATGTGGTAGATCATTGGTGGGGGACCGGGCCTGCTGTCTAGCCGAAATTGCCAGTTCGTTGTTATTCTCGGACTGATACTTTGTCGCGATGGTTGCAACGCTGAGCGGTAGTCGAGGGATGTCTCGAGGCGGTGGCGATGACGGCCCAGTCTGAACAGATATATATAAGTGACAACCCAAGCGTCAGAAATAATGACCCACAACGCGAGTGTATCTGTCGCGAATCGCAGCAACCATATTCCCATTGCTTCTTGAAGTGTCGCTTCTTTCGATACGACTCTGTGGAGAATCCAGTGTCTTCGCCTTCAATGGTGTAGTTTCTGTAGAATTGTCCACACCGAATTCTCGGTCGTCGAGGTAATCACCTTTCCTGAACGTGTTACTGAATCCAGTCACCGAACTGGTGCGCGAATCGATGGAAGGAGCAGGGTCGTGCTGCTGACGCGATTGGGTAACGGGGACAAGAGTTGGCGGCGGTGGCACAGCAATTGGGAGCGAACCTCGCAGGGGTGCTGGAGTTGGAGCCGAAAGCGATTGCGCGTCATCAGTGTCGTCAGCATTCGTCCCAGGTCCCTCTGTGACGGTAGAACTCGCGCTCTTCCCGTTTTGAGCTGGTGTAGTGAGAGGTGTTACAAGATGGTCCTGAGACGAGTCTGGGGGCAACGATTCATTGGTCAGGACTGGGGCCGCCGCGATTTCTTCCAGTGGAGACTCTGTAACTCGGGGTAAGATAGAAGGTGGGTCCGAGCTGGACCCAGATACATCTGAGGATGTCCGGATTTGCATCGCTCCATTACCAAATGGGGCGCTATGCTGGATGGTCGGAGAGTTGGTCGCCGAGTTGGACGAGAAGCTACCAGTGAGTGGGGGTATCGGAAAATGGTTTGGGGGCTCTGGGAAAGAACCAAGAGAAGCGATTGAGCGAACGCTGCCATCGTCATAAACAGCGGGAGGCGGCTTCAAGGACATGGCTCTCAAAGAATCTGGTGCTGGCATGGGCCGCGGAGAGGCAGGAGACACGCCTAGATATCCACAAGGTTTAGCAATGACCAGTTGGGGAAGTGCCTTAAGACCGACCAAGCTCCATGTCATTGGGAACAGCGTCCTGCGTTACCCGTGGGGCATCTGGAGACTGATCTACGTCCGGCAAGTCTCCAGGGATTGGTCCCGTCCATCCGCCTTCACAAAGTGCCTTCCATTCACCGAGTTGTCCAATGAGTGGGGAGAACCGCCGGATGCACTCAGCGGAACGCAGCCATTCCGCCTCGGCTACCCGAGACAGTGTCGCTGCGACCTGGAATGTCACAGCAGCGTTCTTCTGGCTGACGAAGAGGGCGTGGTTGCTAGACGGAATCAGTTACCCGAGAGAGGTAGTGGGACACACCCGCACGTACTACTTAAGTTGGGATATCTCGGGACCCAGGGTATTCAGTAGGTTTATATAGCGCTTGTGTTCTTCTGCAACATCGACGGCATTTTTCTTGGCCTTCTTTTCGTATGACTGGCCTAAAACTAGCGTTTAGAGTAGGAAGGACCACACTAGGTGTATATAGACGCGCCTGCCTGTTTGATCTTCATATTGGCATTGGCTATCTTTTCGTCGTGCACTTTCTCTTCTTTCTGGGGAACACTGACATTAGGCCCCCAGAAAAAAGGCAACTTATTTGATACGGACCGTAAGCTTCTTGAACCATTTCTTCACTTCTGCACTAATAGCATCGCACTCTTTGTCCGCGAACTTGGAGAACTTGGCATCTATGTCCGAAAGCACATCGAAGATATTGGCGCTGGAGTTGAATGCATTGCCTCACACACCAGATTCAATTTACGGCAACCCAAGAGACTTGATAAGAACACACCAGGAATGTCTCCCGTTGGTTTCACAGTAGAAATGTCCCTCAAAGCCTTAGCAAGCTTCTTGTGTAACGTTACTATAGCGCGGGCGGCTTCGCTGTAATCGTCCAAGAGGTTAACGACGACCTCGAGCGCTTTGCAGGACTTGTGAATGTCTGGGCGTTCGGCAACAGCCTGGACAGGTTGCATGCTCGCCATGCCCGACCTGTCCTAAAATGCGGGGGTATCGCGTGGTTTCGCGTGAAAGGAAGCGAAACGAAACAAGAATGGATGGATCAACAATTATATAGTAGCCTCAGGCCATTTTGGCGAAGTGTGCTACGCTGCTAATCGGAAATTGCCGACCTGTCGTTGCCTTGGTGGGATGTCGCGGTGGAGAAAACATGAAGGATGCGCCCTGCACGCGAAATACCGCGGGACAATCTCTTCCCTCCGCATCGGCTTTGGATATGTTTTGCAGCAGAAATTTTTTCCAGACTTAGTTCCTACTTTGTTCACGGGGTTCAGGCCTGGTGACCTCCCCGCAGCAAAAGAACTCTTCTCTCACCGTTGAGCTGGTGCGGCTCATACCGATACCTATCTAACATTGCTCTTAGATCTCAATGCTGTATAGTATAACGTCCCATACCTTATGATCAGGTAGCCAGGGCGGCCGTTCCACACATCTCCGAGAGGTGAATGCTTCTGTGTTGACCGATGTCCACCGATCGTGCTCAATTGTATTTCCGGACGGCGTCATCGTTCGCCTTTGGTACGATATGCTCGGCCCACCTGTCCCCGCATCGCGCTCTACCCCTACGAGTGATAGCCCGACAGATTGCGCCGCTTCACCGACCACCGACTCGGACCACCCGCCCTCCGCGCTCAACGGTTGGTCCATGGGCAATTTGCACATATGGGATTCAAGTCAGGCCCAGAACCTGCTGCGGTGCGCAGCGGCCGTAGGGATATGCACGAAAACACGCGCCGCGAAAAGAAGCAAGGCACGACGACGGAGGACCCGGGTTTACCTTTACCAAGTGATCGTGGGGGATTCTCGGCGTTCTTTTGTTCTGTGTTCTATCAGCGACGACGACCGTGGCAACACCCCACCTCGACCCGTGCAGGCGCAGTTACGGGGAACCATTAGAATCAGTATGCTATGATATAAATTGTCCAATGACCTCGATCATGCGGCCCCACTCTTCCCATTGGGGGATATGACTTGATTTCTGCCAGGGGTTTCACCCATTCGACCTCGGGATACCTTGCGCCTCGTCGTACCTTTGTGTGGGTCACGACGACGAGCACGTGCAGCCTTTATGGCCCCAGTGATGGCGAAACTCGAACGGGCCCCATTCCCGCGAGAATACAGAGTTACTTGGTACGCGAGCGTGTAAGTAAGGAATGGGGGAGAACGACCGACTCGGAGGGAGAGACCCCCGCAACTACAGTGCACACATGCCCACTGTGCGATCGTATCGTCCACCATCCGAGGTGCCTCTTCGCAACTTTTTCTTCTCCTTCATTTGGCGTCTGCCAGTGCAAATGGAGTAGTGAAGCGAAGGACCACGGGTGTTACCGCCAAATCACACCTAGAATTTTCCATGATGAAGACTTATCTCTGAAGTCAGTTACCGAGACTCGAATACACCTGCGGAATTCGTTGGACGGTTTCTAGCGTCCTGATTCTGATCATTCCCCATAGCCATTTGGTGTGTGCCAGAGCACATGGAGTAGCGAAGCGGATCAACTACGGGGGTCACTGCCATGTCACACCTCGAACTTTCCATGGATGAAGAATTCATCTCTAAGCCAGTCACCAAGACTCGAAGACACCGCACTGCAAGGGGAGTCTCAGCACCTTTCTCTTTCCTTTCCTTTCCTTTCCTTTCCGCACACTCTATCCCGTGACCACACGCCGGGGAACGTGTTCTACCCCTTTGACGATGGAGCCCTGGCACTGTCAAGCACTGGCCGAGCACAGCACGCGCCTTTTGTCGCATTGTCTATTACGCATTACCGAGGCCTCTTGGATCGGGCAATCGCGGGGTTAGCCATGTTACAGTAAGTTGCTGTAGGAAAGTCGCGTCCCACACGTAGATGCACCGTATTAACGCGTGACGTCAGACCAGAGCATGTAACTTACCACATATTTACTGATGTTACCCGCCAAAAAAAAACGTTTGATCGGTACAGTACTTTTCGAGAAATCTTCTGAAAACTCGAAAATACGTGGCTAAGACACCGGCCCTTGGCTAATAACCAATAAAATAGATAGATAGAGCTTGTGGAGATAATTACAACGGATGAACCAAGATCCATTGAGAGAGGGGGGAGGATGGACGGTGGAAAATGTGACACCAGCAGCAGCAAGCAAAGCTCATAGCAGTCCAGCGACGCGCAGGTCGTTCTCATGGCAAACGACCTGGCTGCACTCTGTCCGTGTCCGCGCTTTGCGGCAGCAGCTGCAACGTTACTATAA
This sequence comes from Lactarius psammicola, assembly GCA_025769895.1. Taxonomy (NCBI): domain Eukaryota; kingdom Fungi; phylum Basidiomycota; class Agaricomycetes; order Russulales; family Russulaceae; genus Lactarius; species Lactarius psammicola. The sequence goes on from WTXK01000143.1 coordinate 45,122, forward strand.
CGCGGCCGGCTTTGCTGTAATCGTCCAAAAGGTTAAAGACAACCTCCAGTGCTTTGAAGGATATGTGAATGTCTGGGCGTTCGGTAACAGCCTGGACAAGTTTGCACGCTCGCCATGGCTGACCTGTCCTGAAAAGTGTAGGTATCACGTTGACTCGATTTTATGCACGGTGTCTCGCATAAAATAACAAGAATGAATGGATTAGAGTACTATCTTAGCCCCGGGCGATTTTGGCGAAGTGTGGTGCTACGATGCCTAATCGGAATTTGCCGACGATACGTCGTCTTCACTAGCTTGGTCTGTAACGCGGTCTACCTCACGCTCCTGCTTATACGCATCTACCTTCTTTCCTCTGGTGCCCGCACCGACGTTGCGCTCGTCTTCGCGAACATCGTTCAATAAAGAATCGACTTCAACTGTTCTGCACTGTTAGAATCGATTCCTGAGGTTTCCCTAGACGGACGAACGCACACTTGGACGGACGCTCATGGGAATCGGTTTCGGCAGCGTCACGGTCTTCACGAGCGGCGGTCTCGAGTGAGGTGTCCGCCACCGTAGTGTAATCTTCAGATTTCTCCTCACCAGTGAAAGCGGCGTCGTCAAGGGCCGGATCTGCACTGGGGTTGTAGCTTGCGTCGTAGTTGGCCATGGTTTTTTCGAATGAGGGTGTTTGGAGCAAGCAAAAAGACTTTATAAGACGTTGCTTTTATATTATTTCCAAGTCGCCGTCGGCACAACCTCATCGACGTCATCAGGACCTAACGGGACGCGGTCTACATCATGGTTGCTCCCGAGCGTCGTAAGAATGGAATTTAAAATCGGACCCAAGATCCGCGCCTGCGATTGGCATAGAGTTGGAGTCGATGTAAGTATAATTCCGATTCCAACACAAGAGATAAGGCGACGCGACGTAAATCTAAAATTATGCAATAAGTTTGCATTCTCTAGCCCCTGAGTATGTGCTCATGTGGGTCAAAGTCGACTGTTGTTTGGCTGGCCTCGTAGAGATAGACGAGGCCAAAGCAAAGGAATAACGCTGCTCCGCCTAACGTGACTGAGGAAAAGAGGGGTCAAGTTCTGTAGCACAGGGGCGGAAGGGATGCACGCATTGCATACCATGTTTTGCCGAGATTTTTGTGGAAATGTAGCGGCCGGAAATGACGGCGAGTGCGGTGCAACACGTATGCCCGATGATCGTTCCAATAGCAACAATGTATACGTTCTGCGTGAAGTTTAGCGAAAGGTGGGTTACGTGTGTCTCTCGTACGTACGTGTGCAGCAGCCAGCATAATTGTGGCGATTTGACTCCGGTCGCCCCACTCGCCCAAGAAGGTGAGCACGAACCCCTGAACGAAAACCGGTCCGAGGAGGAAACTGCATAAGTTTCGAGTGCCCTCGAGCATACCCTTCAGCGGGGAAGAATGGGATTTAGGCTTCTCCCCTCTTGCGTGGCCATTCCCCGTTGCTGCTGGACCACCCGCCTCGATCTCCTCCAGTGGAATAACGTCGCCGTTGGCCGACACCCGTCCGGTGCCGTCGTGCTCGGCGACATCTTCATTTATTTCCTCCTCTGCTTCCCGCATCTCCTCGAGGACTTTTTCGTTCCCGCTGGGCATGTCTTTGCCTTCGAGGAATAACTTGGCCCCAAAGATGAGAAAGAGAACGCCGGCCGCGAGCTGAGTCCAGCGCTTCGGGATTAGCGCTGGGAGGATATGGCCCATTGCTGCGGAAAGGATGGACATGACTACCAGCGAGCCAAGCGCGCCAGCGAAAACGAGGAGTCGGGGGTGTCGCATTGCCAGAATGGCAGCAATGAGGAAGGTCTTGTCGCCAATCTCCGAGACAATGATCATGGAGAACGCCTGCGCAAAACCATGTATGGTTCCTTCTGCCTCTAATGGTTGTGAAGCATCTTGTGTTGACATGAGAGAGGAATCTCGGAAGTTGTTGTTTAAGAGTATGAGTGATTAAATGAGTCTCGGGTACAAGGTCAACAAGTATTTGGGGGTGAAAATGCGACCTGCGGTGTTTGGAGAGGTGAGGCTATAGTACGGGAAGTGAATGGACTGTTCGTTCATGGATGGACCCGCGCACTGCCCAGTGGAAGGACCAGTGGCACCTGGCAAATCCCGAACGCCTAAAGGCCCGTCCAGAAGGCCGCAACTCAAGTTCACGCGCCCTACGCACGGAACGCAGGAGCATTACTATACTGAATCGTGAGAATGTAATGTAGACTTGGAGATGCTATGGGGGTTGATACATCTGAGTCACTTCCGCCAATACGACACCCTGTAGCTCTAGATATTCTAGAAGACGGGAATAAGGTGATGGTTGCCCTACGAGGTCCCCAGGGGACCACTGTCTTATGAATTTGTGCTCCTCCGTTGGGTATGCATATCCATTCGTGCACCATAACCGACGTCACGACCGTGAATATTGAACTCCGGAAGGCAGCAGGCAAGTGCCCCCGAGCCTCGCAAGAGGGTACACTAGTCCACCCCCGAGCATAATTTTATGTCAGCTGCATTCAGTGTAGCTGGGAAATAAAATGAGAACGTGTGCCGTGAATCGTACAAGTCGACAGACCCTACGCACCCCTCCGGTAAACCCTATTCAGTGGTCAGTTCCAGCCAAACATCCAAGTCACTCCACAGCTTCTTCCTCAATTCCGTCCACTCATTCGCCCTCGCCGCCACGCACTTTTTGCAGAACCCCTCGTCCCTCCACGGCATATCAACGAGGTCTTGGAGGCCCATCAACGGATCGAGCATCCTCTGCGCAAACACTCCGCTCGCATGCACCAACTCGGCCCAGCGGGCGTGCACGCGATCCCCACCCGTCATAGCACAAGGAACACGATCGTTCTCTGTGCTCCGCAGACAAGGAAATTCAGTCGGCGCCTTTCCAGCCACCTCTGTCCAGAAAAGGCAAAGCTGCTCGCGTGCGTGCAGTAAGCGCAGCAGGTCCGCATGAGGAGGAACATCCGAATCCGCGTCCGAAGCGGTGGCGGCGGTGCTCTGTCCGAGCGCGGGCATCCTTAGTAGCTCATAACTCGCGCGTTTTCGTACGCTGTGAATTCCATACGTGCGCGCGAGCGCGAGAGCCGCGGACGCGTGCGGGATGACCTTGTCCGTAACCGCATCGAGCGTGGCCGGCCACATGCGCTCAAAGACGCGCTCGGCCCACTTGCGTTGCGCGTCGAACGACAATGCGCGCGCGGAGCGCAGAACGCCAGCCAATATGGGCATTGGGGGAGCTTCGTCTGTGTACTTCCTGCAATTTCGCCAGTCCAGCAAAAAAGTAAGCAATCCATTTGGCGGTAAGAAGCGATAAAACGTTACATGGGCTCTTCGATCACGGTCAGTAGCGCCGCAAAGTCCTCTGCTGTCGTTTCACTGACGCGATAGACGGGGATGTGCGCGTTCGGACTTCGTTCGTCAACCTCAACTTCGAGGTACGCACGCCCACCCTGCGAGGGCATTCCCTTCTTTTGAAACAAAGAGGCGAAATAAGCAGAGTGCCTCTGTAGCATCGACTGATGTAATTTGAACTTTGTGTTCTCGGCCTCGACGACGACGGAGCCATCGGGGTGCCAGAAGTCTGGATGAGGTTGCGCTGTCATCCGAGGACCTGACCGTTTTTCGCTCTTGTGTCGCTTGGTCGACTGCACGTGAATGACATCGTCTGCGATCTCGTTCGCAGTCGTTGCATTGCGCTTCTGGCCCGCATGGACATGCCCACCGCGACCTCGCCTGTTTTGAGAAGGGCCGGACCTGGAGCCCTGGCCTTGGGGGTGATGGTTTTGGCGTCTTTGGTCATTTTCAAACTAAAAAAAAGGTAGCGTGATCCTCACAATCAGCTGAGAGCCTCTGGGTGGAGAAATCCATGAGCTTGCCTTCTTTCCCTCTCCTTTTACTTTTTCCTTCCCCTTCCCCTTCCCTTTCCCCCTCCCCCTCCCCTCCCCCTTGCCTTGTGCTCGCGAACGCGATCCGCCCTCTTCAGACGGATCTGCCTTGACTACATGTACCCTCGCCACAGCCGAGATAGAACTACTCCCAGACATTGAGGCGAAAGCGAGATCGCGCTATGATAGCGCTGCAACGTGCTGAGAGAAGAGTTCTCGCGTGAACTGAAGTTCGTTTCGGTCATGACATGGCGCAACGGCCGGCAGCGGGCATCCGCATAGGCGCTCAAGTGTGTCAAGACCGACCGACCGATTCCGAATGCCGCAAGTCTCTCCATGGGGGAAACGAGCCGGAACGAACTCCGGACCATGCCGTGCCACTCGTGTTCATCATCTCTTTAGTTTGTACGTAATACATACCCTAATTGCTGAAATTTGAGTCGAATCGGAACCGATTCGAGCACACTGCCTCTGCGTGAGATTTGGGCGCACAGCGCCACCGCCGTGTAGCACATGTATCATTTTCGCTTGGCCGTGATGAACGTGTATGATACAGGTAGGGAGGGAAGAAAATAAGGCCAAACGCACATGGGCGCATCAAGACACGCGCACACGCACAACGACTTTGGTGAACACGACAGGCTACGGGATGGAACAAACGCGATCTTAATCGATTCATCATCAGGGTCCGGTGTGAGCCTGGGCCCGAGTGTTCGGTCACATCCTCATTCGCTCACTCGCCGATGAACGTTAATGCATCTAATGAACCAATGAGCCATCGACGTGGAATTCATGATACCGTGGCGATCATTTCAAAAACCGATCAATTGGGCATCTCTCATCTGCAACACAATCGGGAAAAATGCCAACACACCAGAACTTAGAACAGGTCATCCCGCTTACTCTGCACGCAGGGAACACTGATCTCCCCAGTCGAACAGTTCTGGCCAGGGTTGAATTTGGATGTAGACTTTTTTTTTTCTTTTTTCAAAAAGTTATTTTCTGTAAGTTGCTCGAGAGTAGAATATAGTGAGGTGTGTGTCGTATTTACTAGTATCGGGACGACAGGGGTCGAAAATGACGAGGAAGGAAGGTTTCGGGCATGCAACTGATTACATGTGGTGCATATTCAGCGGACAGTTCGTAACGCGTGAGGGAAGGGAACGTGACGTGTGAGTGTGCCTTTGAGGTGTGTATAAAGATTGCCATTGGGCGCCGAGCAGTCGCTAGAAATCCGATTGTCCCCGTCGAATGGAAGGCGCATAGTCCGGATTCCGTGCAAGAGGGGTTGTCGCCGTAATCACGTCGCCCCACGACCAGGACAATGTCGCGCAGCGACCTGCTCACGCATTAACAACAGGTGGTGTATCGGGGGGCGCCGTCTCAAGGAGAAAGGGAAGAAGAGGGCTTCAGGTAGCGACGTGTGATCACACCCCCTGCGGAGTAGGCTGCTGCATTGGCGGAAGTGGATGTATATCTCTCGCTTGTCCTTGCACGTCCTGATGGGCCACGGAAAAGAAGGGTCAGCGATACTAGGTCCGAACATCAAGCTAACAGCGAGGAGGGAGCACAACGATCGCGAACCGAACAACCGAAAATGATTATGTGCGAGTGGGCGAATGGGGATGATCCGTTCCCGCGGACTCTCGCGGTTTGGCGTAAAGGTGAAATCGTGACTCACTACGCGCTGCTTTTTCACCGGCCGCGGTCGTGCGCCAGGTACACCCGCCTTTGCAGCTCCCGGTCTTTGCACTTGGACTGACGCCGGCGTCACGCCGCCGCCATTTACTGCGGTAGCGCCAGGACCCTGCGTGTTGGGCTGTGCGACAGAGCTATCGTCAAATTCGCGTTTGACGCCACGGGGAATTGGCACGGGAGTGCTCGAGCGTGGTGGTTGAGAATATGGTTGTGTTGGTGTTGGTGCAGCAGCAGGAGTGGAGGCCAATGGAGTGCCGGCCAAGAGCGGGAGAGCGGAGCCCTGGGCTTTTGCCAACTTTTTGAGTTCTTTCTGCAAGCGTGGGGAGATGCGTTAATTAATGCGTCGGGGATGATCCGCAACCCTGGCACACACCCGCTTCTTCCGGTCCTCACGTGCCTGTGTGGATTCAGGTACGAGGGCATGGATATTCCACTGGATCATTGTTGGGCAAAATGGTCAATCTGCTGGGCGAAGAACCAAACAAAGCATAATTAACGCACGCCCTTGAGACCTTCCAAAGAGACGGCGAATGCTTCAGACTGGGTACGGGAATCGAATGGTGTTATTGGAATGTGCTGCTTTGGGGGAACTTGGATGATGGTGGTTAAGAAATCATCCTTCTTTATGGAGTGTTTGCCTGGTCAGAAAAAGGTCAACGAGCGTGGGGGGACAATTCTCCGGAGGACGAAAGGATTGTTTAAGTACCTGGCACGCCCTTGATGAGGTGTCTATACGTGTTTTTCTTTTTCTTTCCATCCCTCCCCTCGTCATCGTCTGGATCGTGATGTGTTCCCGGGGTTGCAGCAGACGCGATTGTAGGAGTTCCGGGGTCACGTTCTTTTCCCTTGCCCTTGTCGGACAAGGGCGCAACGGCGGGCGTTGTTGGGAGGTGGGCGGTGTTGGGGTCTTGCTCTTGGGCGATGAACGGACGGACAAACTTATCATAGGCGGAGAGGAGATGGAATCTTGAGAGGAGGTCTTGCGTGCTTTCGAGGAGTTGAGGGGGGCGAGGGGAGGCTGCGGGAGAGATGAGAGAGAACATGGAGAAGTGGGAAGTAATCAAGTTGACAAGAAAGGATACGGACCTGGTGGAAGGAGAAAAAGGGAAGAGTTTAGAGGGATTGAAGAAGGACCAGCGACTGCATTGTGATTTGGTGGACTGGGAGTGTTCAAGTCCATCGTGGGAGGGATAGAGGAGATGTTGTTCGGAGACGGAAACGGAGATGGAGAAAGGGAGAGACGTCGAGGAGAACAAGAAACATAAACATGCTCTTGCTCGCCCAGACGACACAGCAGTCGGTCGCGATTCGAATCGATCTGACTGACGTCCTTTTGTTATATAATCAAGGCACCACAATTGCTCCCCTTCCCAGTCTCACTCTTTATGTCCCTGTCCGTATCTATGCTTTTGTTTTGCTCTCTTCGTGGTCTGTGACCGGCGGCTTGGGGTCCGCGAAAGTTAGAGTTCATCCCGAAGGGGAAAGGGTGGCTTGACCTTTCTCTAGAATTTCTATCATTAATCCAGCGTTGGAAGTTGAAACACGCCATCGCATCACCATCCTCACCACCTTACCTACCGTAAACCACGTTGCTCCTCCTCTTTTCTCCCCTTTTCTTTCCGCCGGGATGTATAAAAACAGCGCTCACTCCCCAGAACAAGACGCCCTACAACCGATATTTCTAGACACTGTCCCATTCACAACCAATACTAATTTCTCTCCCTCTCTTTTTGGTTTCCACTCGCATATACACTCAATTTGGCGCGATATACCCCAACATAATACTATGAATCCGTGTCCGCAGCCCTCAGAGACAGATCCTCTCCTTCCTGTCGATCCTCCTGTCAAGAAGCCATTCTATCGTCCTAGACCATTATGGTATGCTCCATCCTCAAAGTCGCGCGGCGCGTCTTTGAATCACGGTTCTTTCGTTCACTGCCAGGATTGTCCCATTCGCGTTGACCTCTGCGCTCGTGGTACATAAGCGTGATCCTATCTGGCTTTGACCGGTTCTGATATTTCATCTTCAGCACGGTATGACCACCGCGCCGCGCGTGCAGGTCTACACTCAACTAGCTTGCAATGCCGCGTATGGAAAGCAGCCTCACGATCGCACCGACTACATCCTCCCCCCTCTACTTTCGTCGGCATCTGTTCCTGTTTTCGAGCACGCCACTATCACATCTATTCCCGTTCATTTCCCGCATTTCTCACATTCCCCAGAACACACCGATTCCGAGGACCCGCGGCGGGTGCTGTCCGAACGGTGCTTCTCCGACCCTGCTGTACAGGCGGGTGCCGCCCGTCTGCAGACCATCGTGGCCACGACCATGGGTCTACTTAGCGTGTGCACCACTGCCTGGTGGGGCCACTACGGCCAGAAGCATGGGCGGACCAAGGTCCTGGCTGCTTCCACTCTTGGCACCCTCTTCACGTACGCACCCCCTTTGTGCACCCCCCCTCCGAATTCTCACCTTTCATAGTGATCTCGCGTTCGTGCTGGTATCAACCCCCTCTTCACCGTTTTCGCGCCACAATCACAAGATCCTCTTCCTTGCACCCATCATAGAAGGAATTCTGGGTGGCCAATCAACCCTCCATGCCGCAATCGCGGCCTACATCTCTGACTGCACCTCCGACGGCTCACGCGCGCACATATTTTCGCGGTTCGCAGGCGTGTCCTACGTAGGGTTTGCACTTGGTCCAACCATCGGCGCGTTTCTCATCCGCCACCCCTTGGTTCATGCTCAGTCATTTGGCCAGCGGCGTAGCAAAGTACAAACCGTTACGGTAGTGTTCTGGGTCGCCGTTCTGTGCAGCGCGATAAACATTATTCTGACTCTCCTCGTAATTCCCGAGTCGTTGGACAAAGCTAGGCTGCGTGCGGTGCAGAAGGGAGACACCCCTGATCCATCTGCCCAGAAGAAGCTGGGTCTCAAGAAGCGATTACTCGGTCCTCTCGCCATTTTCGCGCCACGGAAGCGTGTGGTGAATGGACGTATGCAGAAAGACTGGAGCATGTCATGGCTCGCTATTGCCATGTTTGCACTCTTTCTCGCCAGTGTGCGTGCTTTATAGTGTCGTTGAACCTAGAAACTAATACCCAACCAATAGGGCGTGTTCCAAGTCAAGTATTTGTACGCAGAGCACGTCTTTGGTTGGGGTGCAGAACAGGTATGTGCGCCCCGGCTACTTGCAAATTATAACCCCGTTGACTTCGCAATAGTTGGGTTACTACATCAGTTTTGTCTCCAACGTGCGAGCGCTCCACACCCTTCTGCTAATGCCCTGTACGTACGTTCACCCCATCTACCCTGCTTGCGACTAACTCGGCCCCAAGTCATTATCTCTTGTTTCAAACCATCTCCTCCGGCGCCTTCCACTCCCATAGCCCCATCAAACACTGCACCTACACATCTCGCTCGTTCCATTGCCTTTGATCTTTATGTCGCGCGGAGCTCGCTTCTCCTTGACATGATATCGCACACTCTCGTTGCGCTACACCTCTCCTCGTCTTCTCTTGTATTCGCTGGGATAACTTCCATCTCCGCCCTCGCTAGTGGTACAACGCCTGCACTCCAGAGCCTCGCCATCTGCATTCTCCAACGTTCGTCGCAAGGTAATTCAGAGATTGGCGTGCTCTTCAGCGGCTTGAGTACGCTTGCTGCCCTAGGGCAGGCAATCCTCGCGGTAAACCCAACCTTTCCACCCTTATGCCGCGTTCTGACCGCTATATGCCCACGGTGTTGATCACAGCCGCTGATATTTGGCTTCGTTTACTCGAGTACCGTCGCCCGTTTTCCGGAGGCAGTCTTTGCACTAGCAGCCGCGCTCGTGCTCGTAGCATTCGTCGCGACATTCTTCGTAAGGCCTGAGCCTCGGCGCGTCAGGAAGAGTAAGGCGCCCGTTGCTGTCGCCGCGGGACGCCGTCGTGTGCTAGTGGCCGACTTCGAACGTGGGCGCTCGCGGGTGGTCAAGCACATTGGAGACCGCGTGCGCACACAAGCGCGCTTGCATGTGCCTCCCCGTGATGATCCCAGTGTAGGGGGCAGTGAGACCACGGCATCCTGCTCTTGTCCTCCGAACGACGACGTGGTATAGCCGCGCCCTGCGCGCGTGTCGGTCAAACATAAAGTGCCGTTCGGCCAAAACAAAATTACGGACTTATTTATTATCTTCAGCGTTATGATTCCTCATCACATGCCTTCTATGCAACTCAAACACCACTAGCAGATCCAATTTCTAGAACGGACAGTTACCCACAAGTTAGGGTGTATCTGATATCTTGCTGTACAGTATAGTTACCGACCCCATACAACCATCCACATTCATTCATTCATCCTACTTAATCTCATTTCTACAATATCAAATAAGACGACAATTAATCTTATTGTTGACTGGCTCTTTGCATCGAAGGTATCACAATGCGTGCATGCAATGCCTGCAAACAGTTGGTACAACAAGTAGCATCAAAATGTCATGTCGCTTTCGCACATTAAGTCCTTGCGGAGTTGGCTACGTTCCCCATCATGCTGGGCGTTGCAGGTGCACGACAAGAGACCGGGCACTCCCGAGCACGAGGCAGAAAGGAGATGAGAAGTTCAAGGCATCACGCACATTACTGTAATTGCGGCAAATACGTTTACTTTGTCACATGAGGGTGGAGTGGGGCGCAGTTACTCATCGTATACCCATCATCGCTGGGCGGCATGTGCGCGGCCCTACCGCGTGCACGTGTACTCACGCATGCGGCGCTCGGACGATGACAGTTGTTTGCTTGTGAAACAAGCGCCACTGCTGCGGCTAGAAGCAGAATAGTGAGGGGGTGACTGGGGAAAGATCCCGGAGATGAGGCTCGATGAAGGCAGCCACACCCCCATGGAGATGGTGTCCTGCTTGTGCTCGTGTATACAGTATAACCAGGGTCATCACGAGGTATTTGCGCGTTGCGGTTTCTCTACAAGATATTTATTTTTAATTGCGCATCTTGGGGTTCAGAACCCAAATGTAGCACGCTTCCAATACGTCCCTACGCCAGCGTCCTATCTTACTCGATGTGAAGTATTACATTGGACGGGGGAACGTGTATCGGCACATGACTGGAGGGTTATTGGCCGCATGCGTAGGGCCTTGGCCAGAACGCTTCTGCAATCCCGGTGGATGGACTTAGGTGGGCTCGATTGGAGTCGGTGTTGTCCAGTGCCCAAATAAGATGTAGTCGTCATCTTGTCCCTTACTTTAGACGCCGAACGCGCTGAACCCCTGATTTCAAGAAGTGACGCTAGTGGATCTGCTTCGAAGCTTTCTGCCTTCTGTAGAAAACGAGGGGCGGGGCGAGATGTTCCCAGCTTGCGGCGAGAAGCTAAGAAAAACGTAGTTTGATTTCGTTATGAACTACAGGTTGTAAGTTACAGCGATGTGAGGATGGTGTTGCGACGCAGAATCGCCAAGATATGGGTGTCGGGCTTCGGCGCATTGCGGAAGCAGAATAAGCGTGTAAAAGCGGGTTATGGTTGAGACCTGTAAGTAGGATAATGTACACAAGAAACAAGTTGATTGAAGATCCAATGAGAGGCTCAACCGGTTAACAACCACGTTAACTCTTCGACACAAGCCGATTCTTCCGGGCTGCTCATTATCGAACAGTTGAGCCACCGTATCCTGAACTTCTCCTCATAGACTCGAGGTCGTTCGATGGACCTTCTCTACTTTCCCATGGCTGCTGTCGCGAGGACGAGCCACTTGCTCGCGGTGCCGGTCCTGGATCAGGCCTGGAAAAATAACGCTCGTTTTCCCAATCATACCGCCTTGGCTGTGGCTCGGGTTCGCGCTGCCGCTGGCGGGTCAAGAGGTAAGTTCCCAGGCCGCCGAGTGCCGCGCCGCTCCAGAAACCGAAGCGGTCTTGGTCGCCTCGCACCTGGGACCCCGTCGCGCTAGATGTGCTTGGGGGAAACTTCGAATAGGGAGGTGGCGGTGGGCGGTGACTCGGAGGATTGTCGTGACCCCAGGGAAACCAGCCTTGATCGGACGAAGGACGAGGACGAGGCGCTCGTGGAGGCAAAACCCTGTGAATCGAACGTCCGTCGAAGCACGGGCGTAGGAGCTTGTACAGTATAAAAGCCAGGACTCCGATAAACAGGGCATAAAATAAATAGCTCATGAGCGCCTCCGCTGTTGCGTTGGTTAGTGTCGTCGACCCTCCCACTGAGGACGACATCAAACGGCGTACAAGTAAACGATCCTTTTGATGAGCGGAGATGAGAGGCCGGTCGATAGACATTTGGTACTTCCTGGAGGCGGGTACTCTAGAGAGCAGGATCCTAAAAAACCGGGTATCTGAATGTGGACGACGAAGCCATACACGGTTGAATTCACGCACCTTTCAGGACATACGAGTCTCCTGGGCCTGACCACCCTTCGCACGACACCTGGACACGTCCCAATCGCAGAGACTCAGGGAGATCCGTTTCACACTTTGCATAGCACCATGAAGACGGGATGGAGAACCACGTATAAGGGTAAAGTACATGCCTTCCAGTCCACGTCCGTACCTTCCCCTCCGAGGTTGACACACCGGATCACGTCCGGAGTAAATAGTTTGCACGGTTTGCCTTTGCATACGAGCTGGGGAATAGGCTGTCTACGTCTAGACGATGTAGATTCGCCTTGGTAGAGCGTCAAGGCAGATATGTCTGCGAGCTTGATGCGGGACATGGAAAAGTGTTAAAAGCTACAGGCTTGCTACACCGAAATGTTCAAGCCTTTGGGGGGGCGACAATGGGCAAGTGAAAGTGACAAACCTAATATTAATAAAGCTGTTGTAATATTTTTTGATAATGTACCAGTCCTATGCTGTGCTTTGGCCACGTTGATAGGGCGAGGATGACGTGGAACAGAAGATAATCCTATCAAATGTACACTTGTATGTGCGGCAATGTGCGGTAGTGGGGACAATTGACGGTTCACGTAATGTTCACGCGTCGCGCATAGTAAGTTATTCAGGTTGGACACCCTCCACACATCCCGGAGTTGCACCCCCAACAACTCACTACGCCGACGCCAAACGTTCGCAGTACCAACAGCAAAACGCTCATCACACCTTCGCCCAATACGAAGCCACTGGCGACGACAATAAGCCGAATATCGCCCGACTTGCCTTTCGAGACGACTCTGGTGTGGTAAATGTACTCAACGACACCTCCGACAAGACGTGCGAGCGAGAAGGACGGTGTATTGAGAAATCCGATAGCAAAGGCCACTCCTGAGGGGATCCACTTGGCGTACCAAAGTCCACGCCTGGAGGCGTGCGTCTTGAACGCAGAAATCAAGGCGAAGACAGTGGCGAAGGAGACCATGAAGATCGCACACTTTTCAGGAAGGCTGCCATCACCTGTTTACTTAGTTAATAAAGTGGGTACAGCTAACACCACCAGAGGCTCACGGAGCAATCTTGCGAGACTGAGCCAGACGTAGGCAGTAGGAGCAGGGAAGGTGGGACCAGGGATTGGGTACGCCCTGCTGTAGAGTACGAAGGCAGTCACCGTGACTGGGATAGAAAGGGTTGACCCAATGAGTTGCCCGTAGAACTGCGCTCTCGGGGAAGCCCGCACGAGGTGACCAGTCTTCAGGTCTTGCATGAGGTCCCCTGCCCTGCAGTGGAAGCGTTTCTCAACCACTTTTCGTGTTCGTGAGAACAGGTTGCCCACTCACTGCTGTGCACCAGCTTCAGCCACGCCGCCAGCGATGATATTGGCAACGACGTTTCCGGGCTGAAGGACCGCAAATATCAGCTGGCTGATCTTTCCCAGGCCGCTGACGGGATTGAGGTCCGTCTCCCCAAGAGCACGAACCCTTGAAGGGATAAGAGACTACTTATAGAGAGTACGACGTGCAACATACCCTAGGATGCTCAGTAGCGACCCCAAAATAAACGAAATCGCTGTTGCCCAAGGTTTGATACCTTCCCCTCCGAAGACCAGCCAAACAACGAGAATGCCGGCAGCTGTGCTGCAGGCGATGCCCCAAAGCACCCATCGTGTTGGTACAAGCCTATCATCCGTTTCGTCATCGAGGTCATAATCTGGTCTGTGTCCATCAGCGTCGTGCTTTTCGATGAGCTTGCCGGCATATTCCCAAACGACAGGTATCAGAGCAACCAAACTGTCAGAAGACATTATTGCCAGAGAAGTCCAAAGAATCCAGCCTCGGGCACCAGTAGTCATGTCACCGACAGGTCCAGGGGCCCAATTATAGTGTTTGGAGAGTGGGGATAAAATTCCCCATCCCACTAGCATACCCTAATGAAACATCAGTCGATCAATCACAGCTTTCCTCAAAGGGGTCATATTCACAAGATTCATGCTCAGGGTTGTCGGAAATCCCATGATAATACCTGCGTAAATAAGCCTCATGGAGCTCTGTCGAGCTCCAGTATCAAACATACCTTGTCCCACGTATGACAAGCTCGGAGTAAAGGTCCAGAGCCATTGTTGAGCCAGATATCCTCCAAAAATGGGAAGAGCGAATATCACAGGGAAGAAGTAGGCTGCCAGCTAGACAAATTCCACGCTCAGCATTGGCAAAAGAGCGCACCGGGACAAAATACAGTGAGTGCACCAGAAGCTAGGAAGCTCCATGTGAGGGCGGACCAGCCTTCATGTTGCACAACTTCGCTTGCTTCTATTTCAGGGTCCTGACTATCATCCACAGAGTCTGGTAAGGGAGATGGTTCTTCATCTTGAAGATTGAGAGGGCTGTATCCGCGTCGTGATCGTAATCCGGAGTTTGTTGAAGGCATTTTGTGTAGTACCGAAATCACTTGGGCAGTTGCAGTTCCCGAAGGGAACGCGAGTTGCTCATCGACAATCTGCTTTTATTGAGAAAGTTCTCCATTTTGCAATATTTGGTCACCGACGCACCACTTTCTTCCTTATGGGAGGGGACATAAAGACACTGAAAGGCCGTCAATTTTCTGTCAAAAATAGGAGGAAAATACTCACCCAAAGTAAGCGACGGCACAGGACCAACTTACGGCGGAGGTCCACGTCAGGGTAATAGCATGAGATCCATCTTTCTGCTCATCTAGCAAACTTAGTGCGGGGATGATGCCAACAAAACCTGCGGCAAGCGGCATCTAGTAAAGAACGAACTCAGGCAATTCGACTTATACGTTTGGATATACGTACAGTCCCTGTAGCGACTGCTGTCGTCTGAATCACCACATTTTCTTGGGGGGTGATGGGCACAGCTAGGAGTTTGCATATCAAGAAGCCAATAATGGCTGACTGAAGAGACATCCTATGAAAATGTGTAAATGACCAGAAGTGAGGATGAAGAGTTACTCCGTACATGCTGATCCATCCCGTCTGTAGCCCAAAGTATAGGTTTGTGAAGCAAAGCAAGCAGCCGATGAACAAACCAAGCACGACGGCACGAAGCTGGCAAATCCCTCAGCAACCCCCATTTGCGACCGAGAAATATGCGCTCACTGTGAACTCTGGGCTTGCGGAGGACACCAGTGGGCTCTCGGGAGTGTGAGAAAATCTGTGAACACAAGGGGGCAGACCGGTCAGATTTGGTCAGGTGCGACCCCAGCTCCATAGAATAGTAGAGTCGCTTACCGAAATCGCGAAAGAATGACATTGAGTTGGCGCTGAAGCATCATGGGTATCGACTGGTCTCACGGTACTGGTGGTGGTGCGGTATAAGGAGGGCACAGGGTCATATTTGGCGGAAAGACCATGATTGGCTAACACTGACTCGAGTCAGCCTATTCCTTGGCATATTCGCCTTATCTTTCACCAACATGTCTCAGAAAATTAGGTCCTCAGATGGCTTGCTGAGATCTGTGCCAGAGCCTGGTCAAGTAGTGTACGTTCTCATCACTTTCTCCTTCTCTCAAATGCTGATTGTCATCTCTTCAGGTTACCGAAAGATGGGGAGCAAAACATTCTCATCACATCTGCTCTTCCCTATTGCAATAACGTCCCGCATCTTGGTATCATTCGAACACTCGATTTGAGTGACGTCAACTGATCTTTCCAAAGGCAATATCATCGGAAGCACCCTCAGTGCTGATGTATACAGCCGGTAAGCGCTATCCTGTCGGTTGCTGCGTCGTCCTGAGCACTCTTGCCGTAGATATTCTCGTGAGTGATAATCTGGCTCGGACGGAGACCTGAAGTGACGATTCTAAAGGCACCCGGAACCGGAGAACACTTTATATATGTGGGACCGACGAATATGGAACGGCCACAGAAACCCGAGCTCTGAAGGAGAGGATTTCTCCCAGGGAGTTATGTGATAAATATAACAAGCTCCACAGCGAAACTTACGAGTGGTTTGACATTGGGTGCCAACCTTATTTTTTTAGGCGCTTTTGAAGAATTTCTGATCTGCCACAGATTCGACTACTTTGGGCGCACATCCACACCCCTGCACACAGAGTACGCTAGACTTTGCGGACGTTGTCTTTTTTTTTTCTGATTGGAGGCCTAGGATTAGCCAAGAGATCTACTTGAATCTCAGAAAACGCGGGAACCTTTTGCGACAAGAGAAAGAACAGACCTATTGTGAAGATGATCAGAAGTAAGCATCCGCGCAATCTGACGACGTCGTGGTGTCGACGGTAAACAGATTTCTTGCAGACCGCTTCGTAGAAGGTATTTGCCCACATTGCAATTCAGATGTGAGGCTCTTTATACATGATTTTCTACCTCGTGGCTGACCAGCCCCAAGGACGCGCGCGGTGATCAGTGTGATACTTGTGGGCGGACGCTCGACGCCGTGGAGCTCATTAACCCTCGCTGTCTCCTTGACAAGACTCACAAAGTTGTGACCCGCGTTTCTGCACACATGTACGTGCGCCTAGACAAGATCCAGCCGCAAACGGAAGAGTGGATCAAAGAGTCGTGGAGGAAGGGGAAGTGGTCTCCAAATTCCATAATCAACAGCGAAGGTACCCTCATCGATGCGCGGCTAAAGGGCGGTCTGCGTCCAAGCCCTGTCACTCGGGACCTCAAGTGGGGTGTCCCCGTTCCCGTTGAAGATGACGACCCTGATCAAGACATAAAGGGAAAGGTCCTCTGTGAGTGGCTTTCGCCAGCCCCTTTACGCGGTTTGATGACTTCTTTCTAGATGTCTGGGTAGGTTCGCATCATTTCGTCATGATAACGCACGGCCTGATTGTGTCTAGTTTGAAGCCTGCATAGGTTATGTTAGCATCACCGCGAATCTCACACCCGAGTGGAAGCAATGGTGGTTCAATCCCAAGAATGTTCATCTCTACCAGTTCATGGGAAAGGACAATGTGTACTTTCACACAATCTACTTCCCATCAGTACAGATTAGTGATGGAAGGGACTGGACAACACTCCACCATCTTTCTACCACCGGTCCGTACGAACACTGAATTTCATTGACACGGCTGACCGTAAAGTCTAGAATATCTGAACTACGAAGGAGGCAAGTTCTCAAAGAGTCATAATCGCGGCGTGTTCGGCCCAGCAGCAAAGGAGACGGGTATTCCCGCATCTGTATGGAGGTACTATCTGCTGTCAACACGTCCAGAAACTGCGGACGCCACCTTCTCTTGGGACGACTGTGTGAGTTGCGCGTTGGTGGGGCAGATTACGAGCTCATAGATGTGTGTCAGGTGGCGGCGAACAATAGCGTCCTGCTAAATAAGTGTGTCATCTTCGTCGCTCGGAAACGGCGTTACTGACAAGCCCTTAGCTTTGGAAATTTTGTCAACCGCGCCCTCAAGTTCATCTCTTCTCAGTACGGGGGTGTCATTCCAGAAGGTGACACCCCTGGACCCCTCTCACCCAACGATGAGACCGATGCCGCGTTCGTCACCGATGTCAATGGCCTCTTGAAAGATTATACGGAAGCCATGGACGCGGTCAAACTTAGGCTCGGTCTTCAAACCGTCATGCTTCTCTCACAGCGAGGCAACCTCTATCTCCAATCTTCCGGACTCAACAAAGCACTTATGTCCGAGAATCCGACACGCTGTGCGCAAGTCGTCACCCGCGCTGCAAACCTCATTTATGTGCTTTCTGCACTTGTCTACCCTTTTATGCCCGCGACGTCCGCTTCTATCTTGTCGCAACTGAACGCCCCCGCTCGCGCGGTACCTGATATGTTGTCAATCGACCTCTTGCCAGGGCACCATATTGGTACACCGGAGCACTTGTTCAAGAAGATTGAAGAGAAGATGGCAAACGTATGGCGCGCCAAGTTCGCAGGGAATGACCCTGCAGCCGCAGTCCCTGTCGTGGATGGAACTCCTGCAGCATCAGCGACATCGAAGCGCAAAGGCGAGTTAGATGGTCCCAAGTCGGCTGAAGCCCTTGCATTAGACGCCAAGGTCGCAGAGCAAGGCAACG
The DNA here is from genome assembly GCA_025769895.1 of Lactarius psammicola. Classification (NCBI taxonomy): domain Eukaryota; kingdom Fungi; phylum Basidiomycota; class Agaricomycetes; order Russulales; family Russulaceae; genus Lactarius; species Lactarius psammicola. The sequence goes on from WTXK01000143.1 coordinate 63,113, forward strand.
TCGTACGTGGGCTCAAGGCTAGAGCGCCGAGAACCAAGGAACTAGACGAGGAGACTGCGATTGCTATTGCCGAACTGAAGAAATTGAAAGCGGAACGTGCAGCCCTACCCAAATAGAAAGGTGTTAGAAGTTACCCAAGTGGATGGAAAGTCAATAGAATTAAATGTTGTACGCTAATTAAGTGATACAAGTAGATACTTATTCAAGTAGTATCTGGGAAAACTATAACTTGGTAGCGCAAAAGTGTCTCTTGAATGAAAGATATCGTTTCCACGGGTTGAGGTCCGCTTTCAAAGTTCACCCTGGAGGGAGGTAGCCTGAGAGCCCATTCCAGCCTGCCTCGGCTCAGAGCCAGATGGTAGCTACGTGGAGTTGTGGAGTCTGCCTTGCTTTCTGCCCCCACCTGGCCGGTGTCCTGTCTGCATCGTTCACAGGCAACTATTGTTGTTAAAACCCAAACAATAGCTTCCATAGCCTCGGGACTCGAATTTATCTCTACGTTGCCTCTTATGCAACCCGAGAACATCATAGTGAGACCGTGACTTTTCTATGAAGCTGCCAATGGGTTTCCCTGAACCCCTGTCAGATTAGGCGAAGACGCAAACGATGGCCACCGTCTGAGCCTCGCTTGGACGAGTCCTACATGGCGCCTCCAGACACCATTCCACCGAATCTTACCGTCTTTGAATTTCCGCCTTCGAGCGATGGCTTTACAGAGCGAGGCTTGTTGACACTTGAAAAATTAGAACAGACTGGTGAACCGGAAGAAAAGAACCCCGCTCTCTCTGAGGCCTGCTCCTCTCCAGTGCCAGCCCCTCAGGATACTGGGAGTCACGAGGGCCAAACTATTACTGTCCACCAGTTCCTTCATGATATGACGAAGAAGCCTTGCAGAAAATATGGTCGCCGGAATCGGTTTGCTGTTGCAGAACTAGGCATTTATCGCAGCGAAGGTTCGAGTCCTTCACCCATCTCCTGTAGCGACGACGATCAGAGCGACCGAGATGTCTCTACTCCTCACCGAGCTCACCACGTGCAGTCGAGACACCCATCCCGCAGGATGCCAAAGCGTCAGCAAAAAGTTTTTGCAAAGCCGCTCGCTCGACGCCTGTTCGAAGCTGATGTCTTCTCTACTGGGGCCTTTTCTCGGCCCACTGCTCAGGATTCCGCGCATACATCCACTCGTCGGCCGTTGCAGTTCATCACCTCGTTGAATCTGACTCCTTCATTGGAAAATAGGATATACCAACGGCGCCAAATAGTTGCTGGAGGAAGTTCCTCTACTCGAACCGACTCTCCGGGTGTCACTGTAGCGCGCGGCAGAGCTCCGAATCGGAACACACTGGACACGCGGGGAGCACGAATAGGCGGCGGCTCTGGGGCCTTATTAGCTGCAGGAAAAAGGGTGCTCCGTGCGCGTGGCCGGGAGCAGGGCCTGGCGCGATCCTCGGCTGGTCCCTTTGAGTTCGTTCCGTTACCCCTCGTGCGGGTGAAAACGCATCGGGGAGCAGTGCAGCCTCATTCTAGTCCTAGCGCATATACAAAACGCCAGAGCGAATTCAATTCGCGTCCAACAACACGACCCCTAGAGCTCTGATCTGGTAAAATGCCACCCCTTTTTCTCTTCTTGTGGATACGACGCCACGACTGGTCGGTGCTTGTGGGACTGCTACCCGAGATTTTCCCATTTCTCCATAAATCCTCTTTCTCGTGATCCTGTGATCAACTTCTTCCTGCTTTTTATGGCGTCAGTTCCCAAATCTTCTATGCAAAAGGTCTCCGCTGTGATCATCGTAGCGCTCGATTGCGGTCTCGTGGTCCCTGGGGTTTGGTAATGGTAACGGCTGATCTGTGTGTCTACCTCGAGGCGCGTCGGGGTTCGCTTTACCCGAGTCTTCCAAGGGGCAAAAGATGTGGCCCTTATTAAACGAAACGAAGCCAATCGGCTCTGCTTGGCTCTTATTCCCCGGCTTTTTAACTACCATCCCGGCCACCTGAAGTATTGGCGGTGAGTGCCAGCTTCGATAGCACCCGCGCGCACGTGTGGTGACTTGACGCCAAGTCTGTGTCTTCCTGTTCCATAGACGATTCCTCCGATCATCTGCACGTAACCTCGACATTCAAATCACACAAACTCTTGTCACACGATCACCACTCAACGTCCATCCAACTGTTCCATTATCGCCTCGCCCACGGCATTAAAAACAAACCTGTTACATACAGATAGATACGCTCGATATCAAAGGCTAGCGTACATACACGTTTATGCGGACCACCCTACAGCAGCTGCATCCCCGATCCCCGATAAGGTATATTTCAGAAAGCAGTAAAGTAAATACGCCGCACGAATACGAGCGACAATAACGACGGTGTGATTAAGGCTCACCATGCGTCCAGAGTTCGTGACTCTGAACCGCCATGCCGGGGTGGGCCGCGCCTCTGCGGTGTGGGAGTGCGCGGCTTGGCTCGTGTAGCGCGCATTTTTTGGGTATGTGAGTTCAAGGCGACGTTGGAGCTTTGCTTCTATTTCGTCAAACTGCGGGGAATACGCCTTTCATGTGAGAGAAGGGAGTCGAGGCACAGAAAGGGACCTCACTCTTGTCCCGTCTGGTAGTGGGATGGTCCGGCAGACCGTCCTCTCTTCGATATCTCGGACGGACATCCCGTCTTCGATCTCTCTCTCCGTGATCTTGACAGTCTTCCAGCTGACTTCTAGTCTGGCGGGGACAGGGTGGATACGTCACGTTCATGTCTTCCTTCGCAATGCCAGGAATATCGAACTTGGCGGTAACCTATTGCACGGAGAGACGGTTCAAATTATGGCCGCGATGAACGCGTCGATCGCTACGACTCTCACCCTGGTGCCATCCGAAGACTCTTTGAACTCCACACTACACCAAGAGGGCGGTCGCATCAAATGGTTTGTAGGCGTAGACACAAATGACTCACATTGACCTTTGTCTCCTCAGTGGAGGCGCTGGAGAGGGAACCCGCGCAGCCGGTTGCATGGATGGCTCCAAAGGCAAACCTCGCAGCGGTGAATGGAGGATTGGAGGAGATCTCCCCCTCTCCAACGACTTGATCTTTGAAGGAGAAGCTTGCATTTCGCGTTCCTTGGCCCTGCGCACTGCGCTCCACACGCGGTCCAGTGATTCCGAATCGTCGGGAGTCACGGGGCCCGATGAGCTCGTCGAGGCCTGAGAGTGAAAGGGGGGTGTTGAAAAAGGCTCTGGTGCCATTGGTCTGTTTCGTGGAGGGTGGAGATCGAGCGATACGCTTTCTTCCCCAGAGCTAGGTGATGCCGGCTGCGCTGCGAACGTTCTGTCGAATGCCTCCCAGGAATGCAGGAAATCGTCAGCGATCTTACGACTGCCGGCGGGCATTATGGAGGGTGGCCGTTAGCAGCAGGGGCACCGGCGGCGCGTAGTACTTTACGCACAAAGGGCGTCCGGATGAAAAGCGGAGAATTGAAGGTCCGAAGACGCAGGCTATCCCTACGGCGCCGATGTTTTCACTCGAGACCCCACCTGTCTCCCTTGAGGCAGGGTGACAGCGAAGATGAGAAAACCCAGTGGGGAAACGGGATAGGGAATCAGACGATCGGAATGAGTTGAGGAAGCCTGTGGGAGATGTTTACATGTCTAAGAAAAGATTGCGAGCATCGACCACACACCTCTGATAGTACGCAGGTATTGGAGAGATGATGCGGGATAGGCTGGCGAGAGGCAAACACATGGCTTCCGGATTTTGTACCCGACCTCACACAGACCATGAGGCAGGTGGCCGGTGGCACCCTCACCCCCCGATGACCTCTAATGACACGCAGACGGCACGCACCAAAAAGATAGCGTAAGAGGCTGTTCTTGACCCATAGGTCAGTGTGTGTGTGATTGATGCCTCCACAACCGGCGTTTCGGTGGGGGTATGTGACTAATCTCGGAAAAGTAGCATCACGCTTGAAGGATGTAGTCCTGCGCTTTGTACAACAATTCCTACGATGTAACTAACTTGAAAGTGGCACACTTCATCTCAATTATCAATGTACCCAGGAAGGTCTGAAGGGCATGGTTCTCATCACCGTAATGATTCACCTGCCGTCACATCGGAACGGCCTCATCGCCACTTGCATCAGTGTCTTCGCGTGTACAGCAGACGGCGCCAATAACACGGGCAATACTGTGTGCATTGGGCCCTGGCCTTGCTGCCATCAATCCTGGTCTCGATACACCTCCCTGTCCAGACAAACGAGGCACCGTGGTGGGACACATAGAAAGCGAATTGCTCGGACACCTACTCGAAAGTGTTTTCGAAAGGTTTGGGGATATGCGGGATAACCTTCGAGGTTGATGCGAACTGACGAACTCGATAATCGCAAGATCCTCGCGGATTCCTTGGCGGAGACCCTGAGAGGTGCATGTAAGTTAAAGACGAGTTAGGGACGGTCCAACACCGGGGTCAGGGATACCCTGGATAGGTAAGTCAAGAACCACCCGCGGGATGGGCTCTCACGATTCCTACAGGTATGCTTCTTGACCGCGGACACGATCTTCCTGTAATGGAACACGCTGATGCTGGGCCGACCACCCTCAATCCTCGGACTCGGAGCGGAATGGGCTATTGCGGACTAGGTCAAGCAGAAAATGCCTTTCACAGTGGTCTAAGGGGCTAACCATCTAAAGGGTTGACTATCTTCTCAAAGAAGAATCCTGATAGTAACAGGAACCAATCTGATCAATGGAAGGCATTGGGCAAGAACAGAAGAGAACATCAAGGACCATAACATGAGAGAATTTGAACACGAGGGCGTGTCATGAGATGACCGATGTCAACGAAGGCTCATGTAAACATCGTGACGCCCACTTGAACTCGTGATGTGACCGTAACACCACTACTTCCGTTTGGGTCGAGCTTCTGAGCCACACAACACCAAGCACAACACATCTTTGACCACCAAACCATACAATCTCCATGGACTGGAATAACAATCCTTCCTATTATCGCCCCCCTCAGGATCCCCCTCCTAGCCAGAGTAGCTACGATCCTCCAAGGTAATTTGTATCTTCATCGATCAAATTAAGCACTTCTCACTAATCCAATAACAGTGTAAACTTTGGTTTCCCTACCCCGTGAGATCCATCTATCTTCTCCTCATGAATCTCTGACCCTTGTGAAGCGATGGGTTTAGTCAGCCTGGCTATTCCCCTTCTTACGGCCCACCTCCTGGTCCGCCCCCCGGGTATAGTCTCAATGTCTTGAGCCGAACTAAGCCATCTCAATTCACGACATCCGCAGTTATGGTCACCCTCTGGGCCCACCTCCCGGTCCTCCGGGCCCACCTCCCATCCCATCTAGGGACACGTATCCCGGATCCACTCAATCTTCTCGGTTCCCCGGACAACATGGAATAACCCCCCCAATGGGCCCACCCCCCGGCTCTCCACAGTAAGTTCACCGTTTCAATCCCAAAGGAATGCGTGCGAGTTCTATACCCGACAGGACGGGTTATGACGTAAACTATCCCCCTCCTCGTGCGTACCCATTTACTGTAGATGATTTTTAGCCGACTGATGGACTCATTTCCATGACGTTAGCCGGGCCACCTCCCCGCCCACCGCAGGGCCAACAACGTTACGGACCTCAAGCTCAGGGATCCAGTCAACAACAGATGTATTTCCAGTACTCCCAGTGCAACGGGAAGAAGAAAGCTCTCTGCGTATGTTTCCTTGAAGTTTACATCGCAGAAGTGCGGAGGCTCATTAGAGTTTAATTAGATCGGCATAAACTATTTTGGACAACAGGCTGAGCTAAGGGGATGTATCAATGATGCCCGCAACATAGAGAGGTTCTTATGCGGTATTCTCGGTTTTGATCTTTCCCTACGAATTTGTGGCCTGATCTTACGCGATAGAACGATTCGGCTACAAGCGCGAAGATATTGTGGTACTAACCGACGATCAGCAAGATCCACGGTCGATTCCCACAAAGGTCAATATAGTAAGTAAGCTTCCTCAACGGTACCGATCGTCTCTTGAGTTTCTGTCAATAGATAAAGGCAATGCAATGGCTAGTGATGGGTGCTCAGCCAAACGACTCCTTGTTTTTCCACTGTATGATTCCCTTGTGTTAAGGTTCTATCAGCGAGAAATAAAGTACTCCCCAGATTCCGGCCATGGGGGCCAAACAAAGGACAAGGATGGCGATGAAGGAGACGGTTATGATGAAGGTGTCATACTTTCTCATTATGCCGATCTTGTGGTTAACAGGGAACGTGTTTCCAGTTATCTATCCCGCAGATTTCAAAAAGATGGGACACATCGTCGACGATGTAAACCAAATCATGGATGGTGCCGTTTGTCACTGCTAATATCTCTGTAGGAAATGCACGACATTATGGTCAAGCCTCTTCCTCCTGGTTGTCGGCTCACAGCCATTTATGATGCAAGTTAAATTTACACTTGTTTTCGAGCCTTTCTGATTTGAAGGCGCAGTCTTGTCATTCTGGATCTGCATTGGGTAAGCCCGTCCTGTTCTGTACCATATCCCAATCTAATGCACCGCCCGCGAAGATCTACCCTATCTCGTGCGTGACTCCCGACTGGTTCATTAAGCTAGTGTTGAATCCTCTTCGTCTCAGTATTCCACCGAGGGTAAACTGAAGGAGCCTAATCTTGCTTTGGAGGCCGGTCAAGGGCTCCTAAGTGCGGTATCTTCCTATGCGCGTGGGGATATGGGTGGCGTCTTCAAATCCGTCACTGGCGTAGTCAAAAGTGCGACCACTGGGAAAGGAGCAGGGAAAAAGAGCCCGTCAAACCAGGACAAGCCCGGCTGATGTCGTGTGTACGACCTCACGTGGTTTGTTTCAGTTACTCAGGGCATGTGTAGATATCGTGGAGTGGATGCAAGGATTCACAGACAAGTGCAGATGCGGTTCGAGGCAGGCTCTGCTACTGGTGCCATGAGTTACGTAAGTGATATCTCGCTGCATCAATCTGTCACAGGTTAAAGCGTTTTGTTAGGCATTCATAACCTCCTAAGTGAACCCTTTAACGCTCCAGTGTCATTTGAGATGTCCTCTGAAGTATATCTTATCAGCTCAACAACCCCAGCAGAGCTACCAGCAGCTCCTCCAGTCAATTCGGTGAAAACTCTGCTTATTCCCATGCATGGACAGCACTGACACTATCTCAGTGGTATATTGCGTGCTAAGTATAGCCAGAAGCCTCAGGTAAGCAAGGAGAACCCGTTCCCTACTCTCAGCTCATGCCCTGGTTCCGCTCAGCTCTCGAGCTCTCACCCAATGGTACGTGCAATTAAACCGCACCGCCATAACACCTTGCTCAAGCATTCCTAGGATACCACCTTGCAATTCATTGCTTGAGGACCTGACCTTATTCCGTTTTGGCTAAATTGCCTAACTGTCAACGAAGTTGTACGTAAACTCCTTAGGCTACCCTGTGCGGAACTTGTTGCTCGAGGTGTCTTTTGTAACCTATTGGGATACGTGTGGCCTTTGGCCATTGAAGTCATCACTCATTGTGATCCGAATTCTTGTGCCCCAACGCCGAAACGTGGTTGGGCGGAAGTATTTTACGTGTCGGCGATACTTGGGTTGTCTGAATTTTCAAAAACCGATGCACAGCATCTGGTGCCACCAGGCCAGGATCCGGATACCTGTATTCCTATACATCCTATGACACGGCCATGACTCGACGCAAGTAAATATATAACGTCTGCTGGCAATATGCTTTCCCCTCTTGACCCTTTGTCTTGTTTATCATGTCTCGGAAGAGAGAAGAAAGGACCCGACATTCTGCCTCCCAGTCCGGCGATCTGTCTAGGTAATTCAGAGTTGCCAGTACTTGACCTCACTTCAATGTCATTGATTTGCGGTAGATATTATGGGGCCGAGCCGCCGGCCATTCTGGAGCCGTGAGACGCTTTGTATGACTCCTCGCCCGCATCTTGGTGCTGAACGTCTCATCTTCTAGGAATGTTCCCGGCAGCTATAGCGGCGGCTTCAGGGATACTCAGGGATACATGCCCGATTCAAGTTACTCTACGTACACCCCGAGTCAGCAACCTGGCTACCTTCCGCTTCCTCCACACCCACAGTTTCCCGTTCAGCCAACAAACGCCTTCGGTGGCCATGCGAGTCCGATTCCAAGGGTTCTCGAGTCCGTTCTACATCACCCGGGGATGGGACATGTCAACAATCACACTCGTCCCCCGCCGGAGTTCCCGCGCGCACCTGCGCCGGACCCCGCCCAACCTTACCCATTTGGCGGCCTCGCCACTCAGGGCCGTCCAGGTGTCCCGGAACCTCCTTACGAGCCGGTTCCGTCACACAGCAGAGGTCCGTCACACGGCGGGGGTCAATACGAATTTGCTTCCCCTCACGCCTCTGAAAGGTCCTACCCACAACCGTACGTCAGAAAGACACTGATCACAATCTCTCACTGACCAAGAATGCTAGTTGTAACCCACCCCTCTGGCCCTCACTTCCAGGTAATCTTTCTTCTTCCGCTTGTCACCGCATCATTTCGCTGACTCGTTCTTTTTCTAAAAGCGCAACCACAACCACTATACGATGTGACCCGTGAATACCAAGCCCACCCACCCCACGCGTCGGCCGCACAGCCTTACTCTCTGCGTGTCGGACGGAAGAAAGCACTTTTTGTATGTTGTCAATGAGTAACATTTACCACTGATCTTCATGACAACCTAAGGTCGGGATCAATTACTCAACACACCGGGACCGCGGATTCAGACTGAAGTGGGCTGTTCATGACGCACGCGAGATGGCACGTTTTCTTCATGGTACTATCGTACTTCTTATTCCGATGTAGCGCTTGCTTTCTGATATCGCTTCCAGAGTCCTTTCATTTCGAGTGGAGTAATATGCAAATCCTTACTGACGACCAACCCGAGAGTCTTCCAACCAAGGCAAATATTGTGGGTTATCCGTACAAGCCATCAGTCTATCACCTGATATACCTCGTTCAGCGGGCGGCGATGCGTTGGTTGGTCAAAGGCGCCCAACCCGGTGACACTTTATTCTTTTATTGTAAGTGTCTAAACTACCCCATATACTAATTATTTCTAACGTCAACATTAATCTAGTTTCGGGACACGCTACGCAAGTCGAGGACATAGATGAAGACGACTCAGACGGACTGGACGAGTGTTCGTTGCGCTCCTTCGTGAGGTGACTATGACACGTTGAACGGTAATAGGCATGTGCGCCATGGACTATGTGTGCGATAGGCAATCCCTACCAAGTCCTGATACGCCTGGCATCATTGTTGATGACGTAAGTCGTTGCAAATAAGAGCTGCCAGTGGTTTGTTCGTTGATCGATGTCGTTACTTAGGATATAAACAACATAATGGTCCAGCCCCTTCCGCGGGGGTGTAGCCTGACTGCCGTCCTCGACGTGAGCCAGTTCATTTACAGCACGCGACCGCACTGACACATTTGTAGTGTTGCCATTCTGGAACACTCTTAGGTACGCCGTCTATTCTTGAAAATCCTTGACTCTCTGACTCTTACCATATTTCAGATCTCCCTTTTATTGTAAGTGAGCGTGCCTTTCGGGTCACTTGACCTGACATATTCTACTCAGTACGACTCGCATGGTTGGCTTAAGCCGTTACGCAATCCAAATGTTGTTCAACAGAAGTCAAGCCTCGCGGACGTAGTTAGTTGTCTTATTTGGCGAGGCACCAACTTCTACAACGTTGTTCCAGATCTCTTTGAGCGCTTGCAAGGACAGCGAAAGAGCCTACGAGGTACGCGCCGAGGGTGGCGCGTTGCGGAAAGTGAGTGTCATTTAGCCGGTTCGTCACTTACATGGCCCGAACTTTCTGATCGATTTCACAGGCTTTCATTGAATACATGAAGAGCTCGGGAAATGTAGGAACCTACTACGACATCATCCGGAGTCTTCGGTATGTATACTTCGCTGTGCCACACACTTGTCACTGAGGGCAATGTCACCAGCTCCTATATGTATGCAAACGGTTTCCAACAGCGACCCCAGGTGAGCTAATTCCAGGAGGTGACACCGCTCTTATTGATCCCAACCTATACTCGTAGCTCTCAAGCTCTCACTCGATTGTACGCTCCTCCTCTGAGACATGCCCCGGGACTTGACTTAACCTTCTACGTTCTAGGATATCAGCCAACGGTTTATTGTATGCGGGTGAACTTCTTCAAGGAATTCACGACCAACTTCGCAATATAAACTCCCCTCCGGAATTTTGGTGCACTTTTAACCGACATACAAGTGATGTTGCGGGGGGTTGGAAGCTGTTTATCGAGAAATGGGGTATAAACAGGCTAGTTGGAGGACGAACCGCCCGCTGGCTCGACCCATTAGACACAGCTCACGGCTACCACCACGCATGCACGCCCGCACCTGGCGACGTGCAGCAGTAGCCGTCTCGATTGGCGCATGGGCGAAGGGGGCATTTGTCGAGCTAACGTTTAGAATCAACTACGCTTGGAAATCTGCTGAACAGTGCTGGTTAACTAGAGTTTGATATATCCGACTCCGAGTCGTACTGTCACTGGCATGTTGTCGGCTCAGCCATTTATGATACAAGTTGAGATTACACGTGTCTTCGAGCCTTTCTGATTGAAATCGCAGTCTTGTCGTTCTGTTTCTGCATTGGGTGAGCCGTCCCGTACTGTGCCATATTATGTTGGTGTACGGTCGTACGCGGACGCTTGCTTACTGTGCATCACATGGCAGGATGCGACTGTATGCATATGTTTAGTTCCCTCAGTCTCTCCAGTACCACGAGGACTGAGGTCGTGTTATGATCTTAATATCACTCTCCAACGCACCACCCGCGAAGATCTACCCCTATCTTGTGCATGACTCCCGATGGTCCATTGAGCAGGTGTTAGATCCTCATCGTCTCAGTATTCCACCGAGTAAAGTGAAGGTGCCTGATCTTACATTGGAGGCCGGTCAAGAGCTCTCCTGAGTGCGGTATCCTCCTATGCGCGTGGTGACTTGGGTGGCGTTTTCAGAACTGGCGTAGTCAAACCTGCGACCACAGGGCAAGGAACAGGGAGAAGACCCCGTCAAACCAGGACAAGTCCAGCTGATGCTGTGTGTATGACCTCATGTCTTTTGTTCCAGTCACACAGGGCATGTGTAGATGTGGTGGAGCAAGGATTCACAGACAAGTGCGGATGCGGTCGAGGCTGGCTCTGGTGCCATGAGCTACGTAAATGATATTTCGCTGCGTCGTTCCGTCACAGGTTAAAGGGTATTTATAACCTCCCTGAGTAAACCCTTAACGCTCCAGTATCATTTGAGGATGTCCTCAAGATCTTATCTTATCTTATCGGCCCAATAACTTCAGCAGAACTCCAGGCGATTCGGTGGACACTTCGACTCATTCCTATGCATGGACAATGCTAACATCATCTCAGTGGCATTTTGCGTGCTAAAGTATAGCCAGAAGCCTCAAGGAGAACCAGTTCCCCTTCTATCGACTCATGTCCTTGTTCCGCTCGGCTCTCTAGCCCTCACCCAATGGTACGCGCAATTAAACCGCACTGCCAGAACACGTTGCTCGTGCATTCCTAGGAGACTACATTGCAATTCATTGCCTGAGGGCCTGATCTATCCGTTTCTGGCCAAATTGCCGAACTGTCAGTAAAGTTGTACGTAAGCCCCTTAGGCTACCTGATCGTGCGGAACTTTGTTGCCCGACGTGTCTTCTGTAACCTATGGGATATGCGTGGCCTTTGGCCGTTTAAATCATTGCTCATTGACTCCGGACTACAGGTGTGATCCGGACTCTTGTTTCCTAACGTGGTTTGCGGAAGTATTTCAGGTCGGCTCTGCTCGGACTGTATGAGCAAAACCAATGCACAGCACCGCTTAGCCAGGATCCGGAGACTTGTATTCCTATGCACCCTAGGACACGGCCATGACTCGAGCCAAGTACAGGTGTTGCTGTATAAAGTCTCGTGTCTCGACGATAAGTACGTTTCCCCCTTGATGACTCTATCCTTCGTCGACTCGATCTCTACCTACAATGTATGCTCAAGCTAGCGACCTGTCTAGGTGAGTCGCTTGACCCTCGCCCCTTCAATTTTATTAATTCGTGGTGCATTCTATAGGCCTCTGCCGCCAGCTAACTTTCCACAGCCGTGAGACTACTGCCTTGTATGGTCCACATCTCGGTGCTCAACGTGTCCTCTTCCAGGAATGTTCCCGACTCGGGCGGCAACCCTCCGGGATACATTCCTGATTATACATTGTATATTCAAGTGACTCAACAGCCAGCCTACCCTCAGCAGCGTCCCCCCCCACCCCCGTCCCAGTTCCCAGTTCCGCTAACATACCCCATCGGTGGCTATGCGAGTGCTATTCCGCGTCTCGAACCCGACGCACCTCCGCTGGAGATAGAACATGTCAACCATCACACTCGGGCTCGACCTTCTGCCGCGCTTCCCCAGGTTCAGGCTCGCGCTCCGGAGCACTCCGCTCACCCGCCGCCTTACTTTTCTGGCGGCTTCGCCACTCTGGGCCGTTCGGATATTCCGGGATCTCCATACCCGGCTAGTCCCTCTCACCCCTCAGAGAGTCCGAGTCCCCGTCCACAAGTGTACGTCAGTCAGACTCCCTGATCACAATATCTCACTGAACAAGATTGCCAGTCGTAACACCTCCTGGCCGTCACCACGTACTCTTTCTTTTCTCGCTTGTACCAGGATCATTTTGTTGATCCGTTCTCTTGCTAGGAACGCAACCACCACCACCACCACCACCACCGCGGTACGATGTGAACCGTCACAGTGGACACCAATCCCACCGACCCCGCCCACTAGCCGTACAGCCCTACTGTTCGCGCATCCGACAGAAGAAAGCACTTTTGGTATGTTGACAATGAGCAACATTACCCGCGTGTTCACGACAGCCTAAGATCGGGATCAATTACTTAACACACCCAAACCCCGAATTTCAGCTGGAGTGGGCTGTTCGTGACACATACCAGATGGCGACTTTTCTTCATGGTATCACCGCATTCTGTGGCGCTTATTTTCTTCTAATATCGCTTCCAGACTACCTTGGTTTCGAGTGGAATGATATGCGAGTCCTAACGGATGACCAGACTATACCAAACAGGAATAATATTGTGGGTTGTACTTGCAAATTGTCGTGTCTATCTCTTGACTAATACCGTTTAGATTGAGGCGATGCATTGGTTGGTCGAAGGCGCCCAACCCGGCGACACTCTTTTCTATTATTGTAGGTGCCTATACTACCACTTTTACTGATTATCTCTAGCATCAACATTAATCTAGTTTCCGGACATGCTATGCAAATTAAGGACATAGATGGAGATGAATTAGATGAGTGTGATGAGTGTCCGTTCTACTGCTTCTTTGTGGGGCGACCTTGATGCATTGAACGGTAACAGGCATGTGCGCCGCGGACTATATGGGCGATGGGCAGTTTCCCCCCAAGTTCTGATACACCTGGAATCATTGTTGATGATGTAAGTCGCTGCAAATAAGAGCTGGTCTACTCGTTGATCGATGTCATTACTTAGGTTATACACGATATCATGGTCAAGCCCCTTCCGCGAGGGTGTCGACTGACTGCCGTCCTCGACGTGAGCCAGTTCTCTTGCGGTACGTGACCACACTGACACATTTGTAGTGTTGTCATTCTGGGACACTCTTAGGTGCGCTATCTATCCTTGGAACCCCTTGACTCACTGACTCTTACCATATTTCAGATCTCCCTTTTGTTGTAAGTGAGCGTGCCTTTCGGGTCACTCGACCTGACATATTCTACTCAGTACGACTCGCACGGTAAGCTTAAGACGCCGTGCAATCCGAGTGTTGTTCAACAGAAGTCAAACCTCGCGGATGTGGTTAGTGCTGTCTCATTTGGCGAGGCACTAACTCCTACAACATCGTTCCAGATCTCTTTGAGCGCTTGCAAGGACGACGAAAGTGCCTACGAGGTGGGCGCCGAGGGTGGCGCGCTGCGGAAAGTGAGTGTCATTCAGTCAGTTCGTCACTGACACGACCCGAACTTTCTGATCGATTTCACAGGCCTTCATTGAATACATGAAGAGCTCGGGAAATGGTGGAACCTACTACGACATCATCCGGAGTCTTCGGTATGTATGCTTCACTGTGCCGCATACTTGTCGCTGAGGGCAACGCCACCAGCGCCTATATGTATGCCAAAGGTTTTCAGCAGCGACCCCAGGTAAGCTAATTCCAGGAGGTGACACCGCTCTTATTGATCACAACCTATGCTCATAGCTTTCGAGCTCTCACCCGATCGTGCGCGTCTCCTCTGTAACATACCCTGGAACTTGACTTACCTTCTACATTCTAGGACATCGACCAACGGTTTATAGTAAGCGGATGAACTCCCTCAAAGAATCCGTGACCAACTACGCGACATGAACTCCTATGTGGTGCACTTTAAACCGACACACAAGTAACGTGACGGGAGGATGGGAAGTTGTTTATCGAGAAATGGGGTATAAACAGGTCAGTTGGAGGACGAACCGCTCGCTCGCTCGATCCATCAGACACAGGCCACGGCTACTACCACGCATGCATGCCCGCACCTAGTGACGTGCAGCAGTAGCCGTCTCGATTGGCGCATGTGGGCGAAGGACGTATTTGTCGAGCTAACGTTTAGAATCAAACACGCGAGGAAATCTGCTAAGCAGCGATATTGGCAGTGGGTTAACTAGAGTTAGATGTATCCGAGTTGTACTCTCACTCACTGGCTCAACCATATATGATGCAAGTTAAGTTTACACGTGTCTTCGAGCTTTCTGATTGAAATCGCAGCCTTTTCGTTCTGGTTCTGCATTGGGTGAGCCGTCCCGTTCTGTGCCATATCATATTCTAATGCACCGCCCGCGAAGATCTACCCTATCTCGTGCGTGACTCCCAACTGACCCATTGAGTCACTGTTGAATCCTCTTCGTCTCAGTATTCCACCGAGGGTAAACTGAAGGAGCCTAATCTTGCTTTGGAAGCTGGTCAAGGGTTCCTGAGTGCGGTACTTCCTATGTGTGTGGTGACCTGGGTGGTGTCTTCAGGTCCTTCACCGGCGTAGTCAAAACTGCGACCACTGGGAAAGGAGCGGGGCAAAGACCCCGTCGAACCAGGACAAGCCTGGCTGATTTCGCGTGTATGACCTTATGTTGTTTGTTTCAGTTACTCAGGACGTGTGAAGATATCGTAGGGTGTGCAAGGAGGACTCACGGACAAGTGTAGATGCGGTCGAGGCTGGCTCTGCTACTGGTGCTATGAGTTACGTAAGTGATACCTCGCTGCATCGTTCTGTCACAGGTTAAAGTGTTTTGTTAGGCGTTAATAACAGAAAAGCCCTGAGTAAACTTCTTAACGCCTTAGTGTCATTTAAGATGTCCTGAAGTATCTTATCTTATCTTATCGGCTCAACGATCCCAGCAGAGCTACCAGCAGCACCTCCGGTCGATTCGGTGATTACTCTGACTTCTTCCCATGCGTGGACAATACTGTCACCGCATCAGCGGCATTTTGCGTGCTAAATATAGCCAGAAGCCTCAGGTAAGCAAGGAGGGCCCGTTCCCCTTCCGTCAGCTCATGTCCTTGTACCACTCGGCTCTCGAGCTGTCGCCCAATGGTACGTGTAATTAAGCTGCACTGCCAGAACACGTTGCTCAGGCATTCCTAGGATAAGTACTATACAATTTATTGCACTGGCATGATGGCCTGACCTATCCCGTTTCTGGCCAAATCGCCGAACTGTCAGCAAGGTTGTACGTAATTCCTTAAGCTAACCTGCAGTGGTTGTGTGGAACTTGTTGCCCGGGGTGTCTTTGTGACCTTTGGGGATACGCGTGGCCTTTGGCCGTTTAAACCATTGCTCATTGTCTCTGGGCCGCGAGTGTGACCCGAGTTCCTGTTTCTTAACTCAAACTGAAACTGGTTGGGCGAAAGTATTTTGACATGTAGGCGGTCCTTGGGTCGTCAAAACCGATGACACTGCACCGCCTAGCCCAGGTTCAGAGACGCATATTCCTATGCACCTAGGACACGGCCATGCATGACTCGGGCCAAATAAAAAGTGTTCTTGTATAAAGTGTCGTGTGTCTCGATAAGTACGTTTCCCCCTCGACGACTCAACATCTACCCCTCGTCGACTCGACTTCTAAAATGTATGCCTCCCAAGCTAGTGATATGTCTAGGCGAGTTGTGACTGTTTGGCCTCACCCCTTCGACGTAATAAATTTGTGTTGCCTTCTATAGGCCCCCGCCAGCTACCTTTCCCCAGCCGTGAGACTTCTGTTCTACGTGTTCCCTTCCCGCGTTTTGGTGCTGAACGTGTCCCCTTCTAGGAATGTTTCTGGCTCTCGCAGCAACCTTCCGGGATACGTGACTACGTACAGTCAAGTGCCTCAGTACCCTGGTTACCAACGGCCTCCACCCCCGTCCCAAATCCCCATTCCGCCTGCGCTCCCCATCAGTGGCCATGCGAGGGTGATTCCACGGGTTCCCGGACCCGTCCCACCCCAGCTGGGGACAGGACACGTCAACGACCATATCCGACCCCCACCATATGCGTTTCCTCACGCGTTCCCTGCCCCGGAACCCGCCCGTCCGTTGCCTGACCGAGTTGGCGGCTTCACCGCTCCGGGCCGTCAAGTTGTCCCGGAACCTCCGTACCCGCCAGTTTCGTCATACGGCGGTCCCCCATACGAAACTATTTCCTCTCGCGCAACTGAGAGACCTCGTCCACAAGTCCAACAGCCTGATTACAATCTCTCACTGAACAAGAGTGCTAGGAGTAACCCACCCGCCTGGCCCTCACCTACACGTACTCTTTCTTCTTTCGCTTGTCACCAGATCATTTCGTTGACTCGTTCTTTTACTAGCGGCGCAACCACCACCACCACCACCACAGCAGCAGCAGCAGCGACAACAACAGCAACAACGGCACGATGTGAGTCTTAGACGTCAAGCCCACCAACCCCGCGTGCCAACCGCACAGCCCTACCCTTCGCGCATTGGACGGAGGAGAGCGCTTTTAGTATGTTGACAATAATGAGTAACATTAACCGCTGATCTTCATGACAACCTAAGATCGGGATCAATTATTCAAGACACAGAGACCCCAGATTTAGGCTTGCATGGGGTGCTCATGACGCGCGTGAGATCGCGCGTTTTCTTCAAAGTACCACCGCTCTTCTTAATACGATGTAGCGCTTGTTTTCTGATATCGCTTACAGAATACTCCGGTTTCGAGTCGAACGATATACGAGTCCTTGCGGACGACCGAGACGATCAACCTTGGAATCTACCAACCGAGGAAAATATTGTGAGTTATCCGTACAAACCGTCACGTCTATCATCTAATATACCTCGTTCAGCGGGCGGCGATGCATTGGTTGGTCGAGGGCGTCCAACCTGGTGACGCCCTCTTCTTCTATTGTAAGCGTCTACACTAGCCCGTATATTGATCATCCCTAACGTCAACATTAATCTAGTCTCCGGACACGCTACCCAAATTGAGGACATGAATGGAGATGAGTTAGATGGGTTTGACGAGTGTTCGTTGTGCTGCTTCTTCGTGAGGTTACCCCGATGCATTGAACGGTAACAGGCATGTGCGCTATGGACTATGAGGGCTATGGGAATCGTCCAACTGGGATCATTGTCGATGACGTAAGTTGGTGCAAATCACAGCTAGTCTACTCGTTGATCGATGTCGTTTCGTAGGAGATGCACGACATAATGGTCAAATCCCTTCCACAAGGGTGTCGCCTGACTGCCGTCCTCGACGTGAGCCAAATGCTCTGCGGGACGCTATCACACTAACACGTTTGTAGTGCTGCCATTCTGGGACTCTTCTTGGTACGTTATCTTTGAAAACCTTTGACTCTCTGACTCTTACACTATCTCAGATCTCCCCTTTATTGTAAGCGAGCGCGCCTTCCGGGTCACTCGCCTTGACATATTCTGCTTAGTACGACTCGCAGGGTGAGCTCAAGGCGACCAAGCCGAAGGTTATTCGCTTGAAGTCAAGCGACGCGGACGTGGTTGGTGCTGTCTTATAGGACGAGACATCAACTCTTACAACACTGTTCTAGATATCTTTAAGCGCCTGTAAGGACAACGGAAGGGCCTTCGAGGCACGCGATGGTGGCGCCCTGCGGGGGGTGAGTTTATTTAGCTGGTTTGTCACCTAGGTGAACACGACCTGAGCTTTCCCTCACCAGGCTTTCATTCAGTACATGAAGAGCTTGGGAAATCATGGAACCTGTCTCGACATCATCCAGAGTCTTCGGTATGTGTGTTTCACTATCCCGCACAGTTGTCACCAAGAGCAATTTCACCAGCGCCTATATGGATGCAAACGGTTTCAACCAGCGACCTCAGGTAAGCTGATTCCAGGAGATGACACCGCTCTTATTGATCTCAACTTATGCTCATAGCTCTCAAGCTCTCACCCGATTGTTCGTGTCTCTCAAACACCCCAAAACTTGACTTACCTTCCGCGTTCTAGGATATTTACCAACTTTTTATCATATAAACGGTGAACCCCCCCAAGAGTTCACGGTACGACCTTCGCGATAGGTATTCCCCCTTTAGTGGAGTGGCAGCCCGAGGAGGAGGGTGGAATGGCGGCCTGAGGGTGGTTGGGATATAAACAGGCCAATCTGAGAAGAGCCCTGCATCCGAGAGCTCACGACTCCCACCATCCGTTGTGAGGGCAGTGCGGCCCTTAGCCTTGAAACCCGCCATTTCCCTTTGCATTTCCCTTCGTTTCGGTCTCCTTGGAGTTGTCAGCCGTCACGCGTCACGCGTAACCGTTTGCCTACGGAAATATGCGGATTACCTAACTACTATGTCTAGCCTCAGTTCTTCGGACTTCGTCTATTACGGGCTCAGTCTGTGCTGCTTCCCAACAGGTTAACTAGAGTTTGAATCCGGTCGTACACTCACTGGCAAGCAGCCATTTATGATGCAAGTTAAGTTTACACGTGTCTTCGAGCTTTCTGATTGAAGTCGCAGTCTTGTCGTTCTGGTTCTGCATTGGGTGAGCCGTCCCATTCTGTGCCATAACATCTTAATGTACCACCCGCTAAGATTTTCCCTACCCTATCTCGTGTGTGACTCCCGACTAGTCCATTGAGCCAGTGTTGAATCCTCTTCACCTCATTATACTACCGAGGGTAGAGTGAAGGACCTAATCTTGCTTTGGAGGCCGGCCGAGGGCTCCTGAGTGTGGCGTCGATATCCTCCTATGCGTGTGGTGACTCGGGCGGCGTCTTCAGAACCTTCAGAACCGTCACCGGCGGAGTCAAAACTGCGACCACTGCCAGTGGGAAAGGAGCAGGGAAAAGAGCCCGTCAAACCAGGACAAACCCGGCTGATGTCGTGTGTATAGCTCATGGTTTTTGTTTAAGTTACTCAGCACATATGTAAATATCGTGGAGTGGGTGCAAGAACTCACAGACAAGTGCAGATGCGGTCGAGGCTGGCTCTGCTACTAGTACTGGTGCCATGAGCTATGTAAGTGATATCTTGCTGCATCACGGAACGTCACAGGTTAAAGTGTTTTGTTAGGCATATGTAACAACCCCAATTAAATCCCTTAACGCTCCAGTGCCCGTTCCCTGAAGTATCTTATCTTATTTTATCAGCTCAACAACCACTGCAGAGCTGCAGCTCCTCCAGTCGATTCGGCGATTACCCTGACTTCTTCCCATCTGTGGGCAATACTGGCACCATATCAACAGTATTTGGGTGTGAAGTTTTAGCCAGAAGCCTCGGGTAAGCAAGGAGAACCACTGGCAGTTCCCCTTCTGTCGGCTCATGTCCTAGTTCCGCTCAGCCTCGAGCCCTCACCCCCAGCTAATGGTGCGTGCAATTAAACTGCACTGCCAGAACACGCTGCTCAAGCGTTCCTAGGATACTATTTTGTGCTTCATCGCATGAGAAATTTTTTGACATTAGCGGTCCTTGGGTTGTATACGTTTTTCAAAACCGATGCACTGGCACAGCACCAGCCAGGGTCCAGAGACCTGCATTCCTAGTCTTAGGTCACGGCCATTGTTAGAGTCACTGGCGTCACTGGCAAGCAAAATATATAGTCTCAGATAGGATGCTTTCCCTCCTTTACCTTCCTTTTATTGTTCTATATTATACAATGTCTCAACCTCATCCCTCTCGCTCTGGTGATTCGTATAGGTGATTGTTGCTTGACCTTACCTCTTCAGTTATTAATTCGCTATAATAGGTGCGAGCCGCCGGCTAGCTTTCCAGAGCCGTGAGACGCTTTCCATGATTCCTCGCCCGCATATTGGTGCTGAACGTGTCGTCTTCTAGGAATGTTCCCGGCGGCTATGGGGCCGGCCGTCAGGTGGACATGATTGATTACTCTATGTACACCCCGAGTCAGCAACCTGGCTACCCTCAACCGCTTTCTCCCCACCCACCCCCGTTCCCCGTTCTGCCAACACACCCCATCGATGGCCATGCGAGTGTGGTCCCACGGTGTACCGGACCCATCCCACCTCAGCCGGGGACGGGATATGTCAACAACAACGCCCGACCCCCGCCATACACGTTCCCTTCCGCGCCTCACGCGCAGGCCCCGGACCCCACCCGACTGCCGCCTTACCGATTTGGCAACTTCGCCACTCCGGGCCGTCCAGCTGTCCCGGAACCGGAACCTCATCCGGTTCCGTCACATAGCGGAGGTCCGTCCTACTCATACATCGACGAGTTTGTTTCCTCGCAGGGGCCCTACCCGCAAGTGTACGTCAGCCAAACACTGATTGTTACAATCTCTCACTGAACAAGACGCCAGTCGTAACCCACCCGTCTGGCCATCACCTACACGTACTCTTCTTTCGCTTGTCACCGGGTCATTTCGTTGATAAGTTATTTTTATGGCAGCGCAACCACAACCATTGTACGATGTGGGCCTCACAAGTGAGGTTGACAGCAATATGGTGAACTCTATCTGGCTGATTCTCATGACATTCGTTGATATTCAATATTCAATATTCAATTCCCACACGATCACTTCAATCGCACAATTGCATTCCCTTTACCGTGATTCACTGGGGTTTTGACCGGGAGTAATGCAGTAATGATTGAGGTTCTCTCCGATGAAGTCCTCCTGAACATATTTCGTCATTACCTGGATTCCTCTGCGCCGTTTTGGTTTACGCTTGCGCATGTATGCTGAAGCCGGCGACAGATCATATTCACATCACCCCCAGGTCTACATATTCGACTTTAATGTACATACGGAACGCCCGTCTTGAAGACTCTAGATTGTTGGCCACCCTTGCCTCTCGTCATGAACTATGGAGGATTGCCCATGCGCCGTCCCCCTACTCCCGAGGATAAGGACAATATCGTGGCCGCACTCGAGCAACCTGATCGTGTACACTCTATCCGCCTCACCCTCTCAATCTCGCTCCTGAAAAAACTCTCCATAATCTCTGAGCCACGTTCGGAACTAGAAGACCTTGTTCTTCTGTCCCAAGATAACGTGCAGTTGACCCTCCCCAGCGCTTTTTGGTGGGGCCATCGCCTTCGTACTCTCCACTCGACTGGGATTGCCTTTTTCTCACTCCCACAGATTCTTTCACCCCCCCAGAACCTCGTAGATCTTCAACTCTATGAAATTCCTGGTGTTGAGTATTTCCCCCCAGAAGCGTTTGTATATGTGCGAGATGACCCAACTTGAAACATTTTCACTCCACTTCCTTTCCCTCCCTCTTGCCGAAACTACCTTGGCTCGCCTCCACCGTCTGGGGAACGCGTAGTTCTCTCTGCTCTCACCTGCCTCAAATATCGAGGAATTAGCAAGTACTTGGACAGTCTCGTGGCCAGAATGGATGCCCCTCGTCTCGGGGATATCGGTATCACGTTCTTCAGCCAACCCACCTTGGACGCTAAGGAACTTGGTCTATTCATCGGCCGTATATAAATGCAGAGGCCACCTCTTCGAGCAGTTTCGAGCAGTCATTCTATCCTCCGGGGGTGCCATTTCCATCACTTTTACCCAGCCAGAGGTCCTTACTTGGCTTAGATCGCAAATATCGTGCGAGCAATTAGACTGGCAGTTGTCCTTCATTTCTCATAGATTGGTCACCGTTTTTCCTCTTTCCTATTCAGTGTAGAAGACCTAGACGTCGATATGATTGGACCATCAGGTGTGCCGGATGACACAGACGGTGAACAATGGCTGTAACTTATCCGCACATTCTGCGGCGCAAAAGACTTTCATGTGGCCGACGAACTTGCGACAGACACCTTACGTGCTTTGCGTCCAGCCGACGAGGAGCCTTAAACTGCCAATCACCACCGCTAGGCATCGTGGGTTGGTCGGGCGAGGGGGACCGTAAATCCTTTATTCGTCATGTTCTCATCGATTGTTGGTGGACTTTTGCCCAGTCAAGATATTGTACACGGAACTTGACTATCCTGACTGCTTTTGATAGCCTTTTTGCACCGGAGTACTAGTCACCCAGAGCGCAAGCAAGGTAACATCAAGACCGCAAGAGAAACGACACTGCCAAATGTCTTGACTCAAAGCATAGAAAGCAGAGGTCTAGCTGGCCTCGTGGCGTTCCTCTGGCCTGTATCTATGGGGATACAGGTGACACCGTCTCCCCTTCCACACTCACTTATGGTTGGTGGCGCCGGCCAGGCTAAGTCTAGTCACGGTTGTGAGTTCTTATCTTACTGTAACCACGGAGGAGATGTGTAGATCAGAGTATGGTAGGTATGCCCAATACGACCGGCAGAAGTTTGAGCCTATCTGGCCAGTTTGGTCCGTCGCCTGACTCATCGGCCACCTGTATCGAACGCGTTTCCATCAGAAATCGAATAATGAGACCCGGTGATAATGAGTTGGCCCGTGTGGCGCGCACAGCTTATGGCGCGCACAGATAAGTCCAGAGCAGAGCCTTTTACCGTAAACCGACGGCACGAGTAGATGCGCCATGTAACCCCAGGCCAGGAACTTTCAGTTAGGAAAAGTGCAAAAGTACATTTAACGAAATTTTAATCTTTCGAAGATGCTCCAGGTGATGACATGGAGTTGTAACCCGCACTCGGGTTTGGTGTGTTCGGACAAGAACGTTCTATACGGGTGACAAGCATGGCAGTGTGGCCAAGTCACAGAACGATGGTACGTTCCGTGTCGGTGTTGGCTCGGGCGAGAGCAATGTGGAGCTTTTTGATGACAAATCAGGGTGGTCATCTTGACCCGCCGAGTTCTCAAGTTCTTGAATTCACAATTATAGGAAAGTGCCATGGCGACTGTCTGTAACACAAAGAGAGACCATCTTAAGAAAGTTGACCGTTATCGAGGGCGTCAGAGCCAGCGTTGTGCCGGTTGCGCGACTGTTTTCAAAGTCACTAACTGTCACCGACCACGACTTTTTGCAACAAAACATGACCACGACTTTCATGGGGTGCCAGGGGTGTCCTGGGTGTCCCCATGTATCATGTAAGGTGATTGTAGCTCGCATGATGTAGATGTGGAGGGATTCTGTCGTTAATATTGGTCAGGACTACATATATGATAGGCTCACTATGACATCTCTCGTCACCAGCTTGCAATGAGGTTTCCTGCCTACGGACATGCCCTTTAGGACCCAGATCCTGGGGATCTATCTCCCGCTGTGGGGGTTGGCGACGCCAGTTACATTTCCCAAGGCGAATTCTACCGTCACTTCAATGTTTTACTTCTCGCGGACCATCCGTCCCATCACAACTTCGGCGTTCCCCGAGTACCACGAACCGCTGACGCTCAACATGGAAAACCATATCCAAATTAGCTGTCTTAGCCCCCATTATTTTTGTTCAGCCGGTGTCACCTTCAATTGGGGCCCAAATCGGATCGATGGGTCGATGGGTAACTGAGCCACACAGTTTAAACGTACTGTCACTCACATTGTCCTAGGCCAAAAAAGGAAGGCGAAGCCACTTTTTCGTGCCCGATGAATCAAGGCGCAGTATTGTGCCTTCCAATGCAGGCTAAGAGGATGGACACGGTAGCTCGTGCAGATTTCGGAAAGTTAATAATCAGGAATATCGACCACTGGTTCGCGTGGGCCCGACAGCTGGGACTGGAGATTAACTGTATGGATGGTATCGTCCTGGTAACTGGGACTCATCGCACAAGATCTTGGACTAATGTCGCTTTCACCGGGGGCCAGGAAGATACGCAGGCATCATTCGAGGTTAAGATGGATTACCGCGGTGATATTGTGAATCTCAATTGGCAATCCTCACACGAGCGCAATCAAGGGGCGGTGTTTGTTTAATTCTGATCCCATTGGCGAGGCACTCAAGTTCTGTGGTGAGGGTCTCACGGTCCGGTCCGTGACAAACGATTTTTGACTCGCTCAGCGCTCAGGCCGCAAGTGGTGTGATGATTGACCATTCCAACTCTATGCAGCTGACAGTGAGAATACGATACATCGAACTCTAGTTAACCCGCTGCCAGTGTCACCGCTTAGCATATTTCTATGCGTAGTTGATTCTGAACATTGGCCCGACAAATGCCTCCTTTGCCCACATGCGCCGATTGAGACGGCTACTGCTGCACATCGCCAGGTGCGTGCATCCACGGTGGACATGCTCGAATGCGCGTGCGTGAGTAGGGTGGGCAGAGAGTGGACCGGAAAGGAACGAGGGTTGAGGGGTTGAGCTAGATGGTGAGAGCCAAGCCGAGGGACAAGAACTAGAGCAAAAAGTTTGAGGGGTAGCGAGAGCTCGCAGGGCGGAGACGAGTCGTATGCGAAGTTGGGGAATGGGAAGGGGAAGAAAGTGGACAGAACGAGCTCGTTCGGACTCGGGAGCGTTCCTATGCAAGTATCAACGTTCACAAAAATGGGCTGGAAATAGAAGGGAATGTCAGTGATACGAGGAGCAAGAGGTAGAGAAGAGTTGACCTTGGAGTAGAAGAGAGGAATAAAGCGCAAAATAGCTCGACGATACGGGTGTCTTCGACTTGGACCGGACCCGAAGCGTTAGGCAAGTTCACACCAAAGGGAAAAGGAGGGATAGAATGGGGGTTATTGAGCGACGATCTGAGAGACTTATATACAGATGATCAGTACCTAAGGCCAGGCGAAGTCGAAAACAGTGAGGTCAAAAGTTGTGAGGGAGTTAGGTTGAAGTGGGGAAATGTGAGCGAAAAAGTCGTTGATGGGAGGAAGTCGGCGGAGACAAGACACGCGGTCAATACGGGGTAAGTAACACGAGTCGAAAGTAAAAGTGGGGAAGTCGGGGAGAATTGAAACATGGCCGAAGAACAGCGCCAACGATACGAACGACACGCACTGAGAATGCAAACGAAGGTTAGAAATTGGTAAATAAAATGAAGAGAATATGGGAGCGGCTATGCCCAAGACAGGGAGCACGACACTAGACGAAACTAGAGAACATGGACGTAGGAGGCACGATGTTGATCGGCCAAGACGAAAATACGAACGATGTCTTCAGGACACGATAGTGGCGACAGGAAGTATGAAGGAGGGTAGGACGATGGTGAATGGTGAAGACACGAGGCTAGAAATGGATGAGGCCGTCGGCGTCACAGTTGATGGACATCAGAAAGACCTCGAAATGTTGTCGAACCGATATTTGGCGTGGGAGAGGAGAGTGAAAGATGAGGCGGCAACGAGGCGATATGGCAAAGACGAGCAAGTTTGTAGCGATGTCCGAGATACGAAGTAACGCGTGGCGGCTGACAATTCTAAGAGACCGAAACCGTGACGAAGGGAATGCAAGGGAAATGGAGGGTCTCAGGGCTAAGGGCCACGCTGCCCTTACAACGGATGGTGGGAGTCTTGAGCTCTCGGACGCAGGGCTCTCCTCAGATTGGCCTGTTTATATTTCATCTCTTGACAAACAGCTTCCCAAAGATCCTGCTACTCCACCCTCCTCAGGCTGCCACTCCACTAAAGGGGGAATCCATATCGCGGGGGTCGTACCGTCGTGAATTTTTGAGGGAATCCATTCGTTTAGATGATAAAAAGTTGGTTGATATCCTAGGACGCAGAAGGTAAGTCAAGTTTTGGGGTGTTTCAGAGACACGTACAATCGGGTGAGAGCTTGAGAGCTATGAATATATGTTGAGATCAATAAGAGCGGTGTCACCTCATGGAATCAGCTTACCTGAGGTCGCTGGTTGAAACCGTTTTCATCCATATAGGCGCTGGTGAAACTGCTCTCGGTGACAAGTGTGCGGGATAGTGAGGCATACATACCGAAGACTCTGGATGATGTCGAAACAGGTTCCACGATTTCCCAAGCTCTTCATGTACTGAATGAAAGCCTGGTGAAACCGACAAAAAAGCTCAGGTCATGTTCATCAAAGTGACGAACCAGCCAAATAAACTCACCCCCCGCAGGGCGCCACCATCGCGTGCCTCGAAGGCCCTTCCGTTGTCCTTGCAGGCGCTTAAAGATATCTAGAACAGTGTTGTAAGAGTTGATGTCTCGTCCTATAAGACAGCACCAACCACGTCCGCGTCGCTTGACTTCAAGCGAATAACCTTTGGCTTGGTCGCCTTGAGTTCACCACGCGAGTCGTACTGAGCAGAATATGTCAGGGAAAGTGACCCGGAAGGCGCGCTCGCTTACAATAAAGGGGAGATCTGAGATAGGGTAAGAGTCAGAGAGTCAAAGGCTTTCAAGGATAACGTACCAAGAAGAGTCCCAGAATGGCAGCACTACAATCGTGTCAGTGTGATAGTGTGCCGCAAAGGATTTGTCTCACGTCGAGGACGGCAGTCAGGCGACACCCTCGTGGAAGGGATTTGACCATAATGTCGTGCATTTCCTACGGAACGACATCGATCAACGAGTAGACCAGCTGTTATTTATACCGACTTACGTCATCGACAATGATCCCAGTTGGACGATTCCCATAGCCCTCATAGTCCATAGCGCACATGCCTGTTACCGTTCCATGCATCAGAGTCACCTCACGAAGAAGCAGCACAACGAACATTCGTCAAACCCATCTAACTCATCTCCATTCATGTCCTCAATTTGCGTAGCGTGTCCGGAGACTAGATTAATGTTGACGTTAGGGACAATCAATATACGGGCCAGTATAGACGCTTACAATAGAAGAAGAGGGCGTCACCAGGTTGGACGCCCTCGACCAACCAATGCATTGCCGCCCGCTAGACGAGGTATATCAGATGATAGATGTGACGGTTTGTACGGATAACTCACAATATTTTCCTCGGTTGGTAGATTCCGGGGTTGATCGTCAGTAAGGATTTGCATATTACTCAATTCAAAACCAAAGGACTCTGGAGCGATATCAGAAAGCAAGCGCTGGATCGTATTAAGAAGAGCGATAGTACCGTGAAGAAAACGCGCAATCTCACGCGCGTCATGAGCACCCCATTTGAGCCTAAATCTGGGGTCTCTGTGTCTTGAGTAATTGACCCCGACCTGGGATTGTCATGAAGATCAGCGGTTAATGTTACTCATTGTCAACATACCAAAAGCGCTCTCCTCCGTCCAATGCGTGAAAGGTAGGGCTGTGCGGTCGGCGCGCGGGGTTGGTGGGCTTGATGTCTAAGGCTCACATCGTGCCGTTGTTGCTGTTGTTGTCGCTGCTGTTGCTGCGGTGGTGGTGGTGGTGGTGGTGGTGGTGGTGGCGCTGCTAGTAAAAGAACGAGTCAACGAAATGATCCGGTGACAAGCGAAAGAGGAAGGAGTACGTGTAGGTGAGGGCCGGACGGGTGGGTTACTCCTGGGACTCCTGTTCAGTGAGAGATTGTAATCAGGCTGTCGAACTTGTGGACGGGGCCTCTCAGAGGCGTGAGAAGAAACAGTTTCGTATGACGGACCCCCGCTGTATGACGAAACTGGCGGGTACGGAGGTTCCGGGACAACTGGATAGCGCGGAGCGGCGAAGCCGCCAAATTGGTCAGGCGACGGATGAGCGGGTTCCGGGGTAGGGAACGCGTGAGAGAACGCATATGGCGGGGGTCGGGTATCGTGTCCTGTCCCCGGCTGGGGTGGGACAGGTTCGTGAACCCGTGAAATCGCGCTCGCATGGACATTGATGGGGGATGTAGGCGGAGCGGGGAACCGGGATGGGGGTGGAGGTTCCGGGACACCTGAACGGTCTTGAGTGGCGAGGCCGCCAAATGGGTAAGGTGGGGCGGGGTCCGGCGCAGGTGCGCGCGGGAACTCCGGCGGGGGACGAGTGTGATTGTTGACATGTCCCATCCCCGGGTGATGTGGAACGAACTCGAGAACCCGTGGAATCGGACTCGCATGGCCACTGAAGGCGTTTGGTGGCTGAACGGGAAACTGTGGGTGTGGAGGAAGCGGTTGAGAGTAGCCAGGTTGCTGATTCGAGGTGTACGTAGAGTAACTTGAATCGGGCATGTATCCCTGTGTATCCCCGAAGCCGCCGCTATAGCCGCCGGGAACATTCCTAGAAGATGAGACGTTCAGCACCAAGATGCGGGCGGGGAGTCATACAAAGCGTCTCACGGCTCCAGAATGGCTGGCGGCTCGGGCCCATAATATCTACCGCAAATCAATGACATCGAAGTGAGGTCAAGTACTGGCAACTCTGAATTACCTAGACAGATCGCCGGACTGGGACGCAGAATGTCGGGTCCTTTCTTCTCTCTTCCGAGACATGATAAACAAGACAAAGAGTCAAGAGGGGAAAGCATATTGCCAGCAGACGTTATATATTTACTTGCGTCGAGTCATGGCCGTGTCATGGTGTATAGGAATACAGGTATCCGGATCCTGGCCTGGTGGCACCAGATGCTGTGCATCGGTTTTTGAAAATTCAGAAAACCCAAGTATCGCCGACACGTAAAATACTTTCGCCCAACCAGTTTTGGCGTTGAGGCACAAGAATTCGGATCACAATGAGTGATGATTTCAATGGCCAAAGGCCACACGTATCCCAATAGGTTACAAAAGACACCTCGAGCAACAAGTTCCGCACAGGGTAGCCTAAGGAGTTTACGTACAACTTCGTTGACAGTTCGGCAATTTAGCCAAAACGGAATAAATCAGGTCCTCAAGCAATGAATTGCAAAGTGGTATCCTAGGAATGCTTGAGCAACGTGTTATGGCGGTGCGGTTTAATTGCACGTACCATTGGGTGAGAGCTCGAGAGCTGAGCGGAACCAGGGCATGAGCTGAGAGTAGGGGAACGGGTTCTCCTTGCTTACCTGAGGCTTCTGGCTATACTTGGCACGCAAAATGCCACTGAGATAGTGTCAGTATTGTCCATGCATGGGAATAACCAGAGTGTTCACCGAATCGACTGGAGGAGTTGCTGATAGCTCTGCTGGGGCTGTTGAGCTGATAAGATATACTTCAGGATATCTCAAATGACACTGGAGCGTTAAAGGGTTCACTTAGGGAGGTTATAAATGCCTAACAAACCGCTTTAACCTGTGACAGAACGATGCAGCGAGATATCACTTACGTAACTCATGGCACCAGTAGCAGAGCCTGCCTCGACCGCATCTGCACTTGTCTGGGAATCCTTGCATCCACTCCACGATAT
The DNA here is from genome assembly GCA_025769895.1 of Lactarius psammicola. Classification (NCBI taxonomy): domain Eukaryota; kingdom Fungi; phylum Basidiomycota; class Agaricomycetes; order Russulales; family Russulaceae; genus Lactarius; species Lactarius psammicola. The sequence goes on from WTXK01000143.1 coordinate 92,706, forward strand.
CTACACATTCCCTGAGTAACTGAAACAAACCACGTAAGGTCATACACACGACATCAGCCGGGCTTGTCCTGGTTTGACGGGCTCTTTTCCCTGCTCCTTTCCCAGTGGTCGCACTTTTGACTACGCCAGTGACGGATTTGAAGACGCCACCCATATCCCCACGCGCATAGGAAGATACCGCACTCAGGAGCCCTTGACCGGCCTCCAAAGCAAGATTAGGCTCCTTCAGTTTACCCTCGGTGGAATACTGAGACGAAGAGGATTCAACACTGGCTTAATGAACCAGAAGGGAGTCACGCACGAGATAGGGTAGATCTTCGCGGGTGGTGCATTAAATTGTGATATGGTACAGAAACAGGACGGGCTTACCCAATGCAGATCCAGAATGACATGACTGCGCCTTCAAATCAGAAAGGCTCGAAAACAAGTGTAAACTTAACTTGCATCATAAATGGCTGTGAGCCGACAACCAGGAGGAAGAGGCTTGACCATAATGTCGTGCATTTCCTACGGAGGTATTAGCAGTGACAAACGGCACCATCCATGAATTGGTTTACATCGTCGACGATGTGTCCCATCTTTTTGAAATCTGCGGGATAGATAACTGGAAACACGTTCCCTGTTAACTACAAGATCGGCATAATGAGAAAGTATGACACCTTCATCATAACCGTCTCCTTCTTCGCCATCCTTGTCCTTTGTTTGGCCCCCATGGCCGGAATCTGGGGAGTACTTTATTCCTCGCTGATAGAACATTAACACAAGGGAATCATACAGTGGAAAAACAAGGAGTCATTTGGCTGAGCACCCATCACTAGCCATTGCATTGCCTTTATCTATTGACAGAAACTCAAGAGACGATCGGTACCGTTGAGGAAGCTTACTTACTATATTGACCTTTGTGGGAATCGACCGTGGATCTTGCTGATCGTCGGTTAGTACTACGATATCTTCACGCTTGTAGCCGAATCGTTCTATCGCGTAAGATCAGGCCACAAATTCGTAGGGAAAGATCAAAGCCGAGAATACCGCATAAGAACCTCTCTATGTTGCGGGCATCATTGATACATCCCCTTAGCTCAGCCTGTTGTCCAAAATAGTTTATGCCGATCTGATTAAACTCTAATGAGCCTCCGCACTTCTGCGATGTAAACTTCAGGGAAACATACGCAGAGAGCTTTCTTCTTCCCGTTGCACTGGGAGTACTGGAAATACATCTGTTGTTGACTGGATCCCTGAGTTTGAGGTCCGTAACGTTGTTGGCCCTGCGGTGGGCGGGGAGGTGGCCCGGCTAACGTCATGGAAATGAGTCCATCAGTCGGCTAAAAATCATCTACAGTAAATGGGTACGCACGAGGAGGGGGATAGTTTACGTCATAACCCGTCCTGTCGGGTATAGAACTCGCACGCATTCCTTTGGGATTGAAACGGTGAACTTACTGTGGAGAGCCGGGGGGTGGGCCCATTGGGGGGGTTATTCCATGTTGTCCGGGGAACCGAGAAGATTGAGTGGATCCGGGATACGTGTCCCTAGATGGGATGGGAGGTGGGCCCGGAGGACCGGGAGGTGGGCCCAGAGGGTGACCATAACTGCGGATGTCGTGAATTGAGATGGCTTAGTTCGGCTCAAGACATTGAGACTATACCCGGGGGGCGGACCAGGAGGTGGGCCGTAAGAAGGGGAATAGCCAGGCTGACTAAACCCATCGCTTCACAAGGGTCAGAGATTCATGAGGAGAAGATAGATGGATCTCACGGGGTAGGGAAACCAAAGTTTACACTGTTATTGGATTAGTGAGAAGTGCTTAATTTGATCGATGAAGATACAAATTACCTTGGAGGATCGTAGCTACTCTGGCTAGGAGGGGGATCCTGAGGGGGGCGATAATAGGAAGGATTGTTATTCCAGTCCATGGAGATTGTATGGTTTGGTGGTCAAAGATGTGTTGTGCTTGGTGTTGTGTGGCTCAGAAGCTCGACCCAAACGGAAGTAGTGGTGTTACGGTCACATCACGAGTTCAAGTGGGCGTCACGATGTTTATGTGAGCCCTCGTTGACATCGGTCATCTCATGACACGCCCTCGTGTTCAAATTCTCTCATGTTATGGTCCTTGATGTTCTCTTCTGTTCTTGCCCAATGCCTTCCATTGATCAGATTGGTTCCTGTTACTATCAGGATTCTTCTTTGAGAAGATAGTCAACCCTTTAGATGGTTAGCCCCTTAGACCACTGTGAAAGGCATTTTCTGCTTGACCTAGTCCGCAATAGCCCATTCCGCTCCGAGTCCGAGGATTGAGGGTGGTCGGCCCAGCATCAGCGTGTTCCATTACAGGAAGATCGTGTCCGCGGTCAAGAAGCATACCTGTAGGAATCGTGAGAGCCCATCCCGCGGGTGGTTCTTGACTTACCCATCCAGGGTATCCCTGACCCCGGTGTTGGACCGTCCCTAACTCGTCTTTAACTTACATGCACCTCTCAGGGTCTCCGCCAAGGAATCCGCGAGAATCTTGCGATCATCGAGTTCGTCAGTTCGCATCAACCTCGAAGGTTATCCCGCATATCCCCAAACCTTTCGAAAACACTTTCGAGTAGGTGTCCGAGTAATTCGCTTTCTATGTGTCCCACCACGATGCCTCGTTTGTCTGGACAGGGAGGTGTATCGAGACCAGGACTGATGGTAGTAAGGCCAGGGCCCAATGCACACAGTATTGCCCGTGTTATTGGCGCCGTCTGCTGTACACGTGAAGACACTGATGCAAGTGGCGATGAGGCCGTTCCGATGTGACGGCAGGTGAATCATTACGGTGATGAGAACCATGCCCTTCAGACCTTCCTGGGTACATTGATAATTGAGATGAAGTGTGCCACTTTCAAGTTAGTTACATCGTAGGAATTGTTGTACAAAGCGCAGGACTACATCCTTCAAGCGTGATGCTACTTTTCCGAGATTAGTCACATACCCCCACCGAAACGCCGGTTGTGGAGGCATCAATCACACACACTGACCTATGGGTCAAGAACAGCCTCTTACGCTATCTTTTTGGTGCGTGCCGTCTGCGTGTCATTAGAGGTCATCGGGGGGTGAGGGTGCCACCGGCCACCTGCCTCATGGTCTGTGTGAGGTCGGGTACAAAATCCGGAAGCCATGTGTTTGCCTCTCGCCAGCCTATCCCGCATCATCTCTCCAATACCTGCGTACTATCAGAGGTGTGTGGTCGATGCTCGCAATCTTTTCTTAGACATGTAAACATCTCCCACAGGCTTCCTCAACTCATTCCGATCGTCTGATTCCCTATCCCGTTTCCCCACTGGGTTTTCTCATCTTCGCTGTCACCCTGCCTCAAGGGAGACAGGTGGGGTCTCGAGTGAAAACATCGGCGCCGTAGGGATAGCCTGCGTCTTCGGACCTTCAATTCTCCGCTTTTCATCCGGACGCCCTTTGTGCGTAAAGTACTACGCGCCGCCGGTGCCCCTGCTGCTAACGGCCACCCTCCATAATGCCCGCCGGCAGTCGTAAGATCGCTGACGATTTCCTGCATTCCTGGGAGGCTTTCGACAGAACGTTCGCAGCGCAGCCGGCATCACCTAGCTCTGGGGAAGAAAGCGTATCGCTCGATCTCCACCCTCCACGAAACAGACCAATGGCACCAGAGCCTTTTTCAACACCCCCCTTTCACTCTCAGGCCTCGACGAGCTCATCGGGCCCCGTGACTCCCGACGATTCGGAATCACTGGACCGCGTGTGGAGCGCAGTGCGCAGAGCCAAGGAACGCGAAATGCAAGCTTCTCCTTCAAAGATCAAGTCGTTGGAGAGGGGGAGATCTCCTCCAATCCTCCATTCACCGCTGCGAGGTTTGCCTTTGGAGCCATCCATGCAACCGGCTGCGCGGGTTCCCTCTCCGGCGCCTCCACTGAGGAGACAAAGGTCAATGTGAGTCATTTGTGTCTACGCCTACAAACCATTTGATGCGACCGCCCTCTTGGTGTAGTGTGGAGTTCAAAGAGTCTTCGGATGGCACCAGGGTGAGAGTCGTAGCGATCGACGCGTTCATCGCGGCCATAATTTGAACCGTCTCTCCGTGCAATAGGTTACCGCCAAGTTCGATATTCCTGGCATTGCGAAGGAAGACATGAACGTGACGTACCACCCTGTCCCCGCCAGACTAGAAGTCAGCTGGAAGACTGTCAAGATCACGGAGAGAGAGATCGAAGACGGGATGTCCGTCCGAGATATCGAAGAGAGGACGGTCTGCCGGACCATCCCACTACCAGACGGGACAAGAGTGAGGTCCCTTTCTGTGCCTCGACTCCCTTCTCTCACATGAAAGGCGTATTCCCCGCAGTTTGACGAAATAGAAGCAAAGCTCCAACGTCGCCTTGAACTCACATACCCAAAAATGCGCGCTACACGAGCCAAGCCGCGCACTCCCACACCGCAGAGGCGCGGCCCACCCCGGCATGGCGGTTCAGAGTCACGAACTCTGGACGCATGGTGAGCCTTAATCACACCGTCGTTATTGTCGCTCGTATTCGTGCGGCGTATTTACTTTACTGCTTTCTGAAATATACCTTATCTGGGATCGGGGATGCAGCTGCTGTAGGGTGGTCCGCATAAACGTGTATGTACGCTAGCCTTTGATATCGAGCGTATCTATCTGTATGTAACAGGTTTGTTTTTAATGCCGTGGGCGAGGCGATAATGGAACAGTTGGATGGACGTTGAGTGGTGATCGTGTGACAAGAGTTTGTGTGATTTGAATGTCGAGGTTACGTGCAGATGATCGGAGGAATCGTCTATGGAACAGGAAGACACAGACTTGGCGTCAAGTCACCACACGTGCGCGCGGGTGCTATCGAAGCTGGCACTCACCGCCAATACTTCAGGTGGCCGGGATGGTAGTTAAAAAGCCGGGGAATAAGAGCCAAGCAGAGCCGATTGGCTTCGTTTCGTTTAATAAGGGCCACATCTTTTGCCCCTTGGAAGACTCGGGTAAAGCGAACCCCGACGCGCCTCGAGGTAGACACACAGATCAGCCGTTACCATTACCAAACCCCAGGGACCACGAGACCGCAATCGAGCGCTACGATGATCACAGCGGAGACCTTTTGCATAGAAGATTTGGGAACTGACGCCATAAAAAGCAGGAAGAAGTTGATCACAGGATCACGAGAAAGAGGATTTATGGAGAAATGGGAAAATCTCGGGTAGCAGTCCCACAAGCACCGACCAGTCGTGGCGTCGTATCCACAAGAAGAGAAAAAGGGGTGGCATTTTACCAGATCAGAGCTCTAGGGGTCGTGTTGTTGGACGCGAATTGAATTCGCTCTGGCGTTTTGTATATGCGCTAGGACTAGAATGAGGCTGCACTGCTCCCCGATGCGTTTTCACCCGCACGAGGGGTAACGGAACGAACTCAAAGGGACCAGCCGAGGATCGCGCCAGGCCCTGCTCCCGGCCACGCGCACGGAGCACCCTTTTTCCTGCAGCTAATAAGGCCCCAGAGCCGCCGCCTATTCGTGCTCCCCGCGTGTCCAGTGTGTTCCGATTCGGAGCTCTGCCGCGCGCTACAGTGACACCCGGAGAGTCGGTTCGAGTAGAGGAACTTCCTCCAGCAACTATTTGGCGCCGTTGGTATATCCTATTTTCCAATGAAGGAGTCAGATTCAACGAGGTGATGAACTGCAACGGCCGACGAGTGGATGTATGCGCGGAATCCTGAGCAGTGGGCCGAGAAAAGGCCCCAGTAGAGAAGACATCAGCTTCGAACAGGCGTCGAGCGAGCGGCTTTGCAAAAACTTTTTGCTGACGCTTTGGCATCCTGCGGGATGGGTGTCTCGACTGCACGTGGTGAGCTCGGTGAGGAGTAGAGACATCTCGGTCGCTCTGATCGTCGTCGCTACAGGAGATGGGTGAAGGACTCGAACCTTCGCTGCGATAAATGCCTAGTTCTGCAACAGCAAACCGATTCCGGCGACCATATTTTCTGCAAGGCTTCTTCGTCATATCATGAAGGAACTGGTGGACAGTAATAGTTTGGCCCTCGTGACTCCCAGTATCCTGAGGGGCTGGCACTGGAGAGGAGCAGGCCTCAGAGAGAGCGGGGTTCTTTTCTTCCGGTTCACCAGTCTGTTCTAATTTTTCAAGTGTCAACAAGCCTCGCTCTGTAAAGCCATCGCTCGAAGGCGGAAATTCAAAGACGGTAAGATTCGGTGGAATGGTGTCTGGAGGCGCCATGTAGGACTCGTCCAAGCGAGGCTCAGACGGTGGCCATCGTTTGCGTCTTCGCCTAATCTGACAGGGGTTCAGGGAAACCCATTGGCAGCTTCATAGAAAAGTCACGGTCTCACTATGATGTTCTCGGGTTGCATAAGAGGCAACGTAGAGATAAATTCGAGTCCCGAGGCTATGGAAGCTATTGTTTGGGTTTTAACAACAATAGTTGCCTGTGAACGATGCAGACAGGACACCGGCCAGGTGGGGGCAGAAAGCAAGGCAGACTCCACAACTCCACGTAGCTACCATCTGGCTCTGAGCCGAGGCAGGCTGGAATGGGCTCTCAGGCTACCTCCCTCCAGGGTGAACTTTGAAAGCGGACCTCAACCCGTGGAAACGATATCTTTCATTCAAGAGACACTTTTGCGCTACCAAGTTATAGTTTTCCCAGATACTACTTGAATAAGTATCTACTTGTATCACTTAATTAGCGTACAAACATTTAATTCTATTGACTTTCCATCCACTTGGGTAACTTCTAACACCTTTCTATTTGGGTAGGGCTGCACGTTCCGCTTTCAATTTCTTCAGTTCGGCAATAGCAATCGCAGTCTCCTCGTCTAGTTCCTTGGTTCTCGGCGCTCTAGCCTTGAGCCCACGTACGACGTTGCCTTGCTCTGCGACCTTGGCGTCTAATGCAAGGGCTTCAGCCGACTTGGGACCATCTAACTCGCCTTTGCGCTTCGATGTCGCTGATTGCTGCAGGAGTTCCATCCACGACAGGGACTGCGGCTGCAGGGTCATTCCCTGCGAACTTGGCGCGCCATACGTTTGCCATCTTCTCTTCAATCTTCTTGAACAAGTGCTCCGGTGTACCAATATGGTGCCCTGGCAAGAGGTCGATTGACAACATATCAGGTACCGCGCGAGCGGGGGCGTTCAGTTGCGACAAGATAGAAGCGGACGTCGCGGGCATAAAAGGGTAGACAAGTGCAGAAAGCACATAAATGAGGTTTGCAGCGCGGGTGACGACTTGCGCACAGCGTGTCGGATTCTCGGACATAAGTGCTTTGTTGAGTCCGGAAGATTGGAGATAGAGGTTGCCTCGCTGTGAGAGAAGCATGACGGTTTGAAGACCGAGCCTAAGTTTGACCGCGTCCATGGCTTCCGTATAATCTTTCAAGAGGCCATTGACATCGGTGACGAACGCGGCATCGGTCTCATCGTTGGGTGAGAGGGGTCCAGGGGTGTCACCTTCTGGAATGACACCCCCGTACTGAGAAGAGATGAACTTGAGGGCGCGGTTGACAAAATTTCCAAAGCTAAGGGCTTGTCAGTAACGCCGTTTCCGAGCGACGAAGATGACACACTTATTTAGCAGGACGCTATTGTTCGCCGCCACCTGACACACATCTATGAGCTCGTAATCTGCCCCACCAACGCGCAACTCACACAGTCGTCCCAAGAGAAGGTGGCGTCCGCAGTTTCTGGACGTGTTGACAGCAGATAGTACCTCCATACAGATGCGGGAATACCCGTCTCCTTTGCTGCTGGGCCGAACACGCCGCGATTATGACTCTTTGAGAACTTGCCTCCTTCGTAGTTCAGATATTCTAGACTTTACGGTCAGCCGTGTCAATGAAATTCAGTGTTCGTACGGACCGGTGGTAGAAAGATGGTGGAGTGTTGTCCAGTCCCTTCCATCACTAATCTGTACTGATGGGAAGTAGATTGTGTGAAAGTACACATTGTCCTTTCCCATGAACTGGTAGAGATGAACATTCTTGGGATTGAACCACCATTGCTTCCACTCGGGTGTGAGATTCGCGGTGATGCTAACATAACCTATGCAGGCTTCAAACTAGACACAATCAGGCCGTGCGTTATCATGACGAAATGATGCGAACCTACCCAGACATCTAGAAAGAAGTCATCAAACCGCGTAAAGGGGCTGGCGAAAGCCACTCACAGAGGACCTTTCCCTTTATGTCTTGATCAGGGTCGTCATCTTCAACGGGAACGGGGACACCCCACTTGAGGTCCCGAGTGACAGGGCTTGGACGCAGACCGCCCTTTAGCCGCGCATCGATGAGGGTACCTTCGCTGTTGATTATGGAATTTGGAGACCACTTCCCCTTCCTCCACGACTCTTTGATCCACTCTTCCGTTTGCGGCTGGATCTTGTCTAGGCGCACGTACATGTGTGCAGAAACGCGGGTCACAACTTTGTGAGTCTTGTCAAGGAGACAGCGAGGGTTAATGAGCTCCACGGCGTCGAGCGTCCGCCCACAAGTATCACACTGATCACCGCGCGCGTCCTTGGGGCTGGTCAGCCACGAGGTAGAAAATCATGTATAAAGAGCCTCACATCTGAATTGCAATGTGGGCAAATACCTTCTACGAAGCGGTCTGCAAGAAATCTGTTTACCGTCGACACCACGACGTCGTCAGATTGCGCGGATGCTTACTTCTGATCATCTTCACAATAGGTCTGTTCTTTCTCTTGTCGCAAAAGGTTCCCGCGTTTTCTGAGATTCAAGTAGATCTCTTGGCTAATCCTAGGCCTCCAATCAGAAAAAAAAAAGACAACGTCCGCAAAGTCTAGCGTACTCTGTGTGCAGGGGTGTGGATGTGCGCCCAAAGTAGTCGAATCTGTGGCAGATCAGAAATTCTTCAAAAGCGCCTAAAAAAATAAGGTTGGCACCCAATGTCAAACCACTCGTAAGTTTCGCTGTGGAGCTTGTTATATTTATCACATAACTCCCTGGGGAAGAAATCCTCTCCTTCAGAGCTCGGGTTTCTGTGGCCGTTCCATATTCGTCGGTCCCACATATATAAAGTGTTCTCCGGTTCCGGGTGCCTTTAGAATCGTCACTTCAGGTCTCCGTCCGAGCCAGATTATCACTCACGAGAATATCTACGGCAAGAGTGCTCAGGACGACGCAGCAACCGACAGGATAGCGCTTACCGGCTGTATACATCAGAGAGGGTGCTTCCGATGATATTGCCTTTGGAAAGATCAGTTGACGTCACTCAAATCGAGTGTTCGAATGATACCAAGATGCGGGACGTTATTGCAATAGGGAAGAGCAGATGTGATGAGAATGTTTTGCTCCCCATCTTTCGGTAACCTGAAGAGATGACAATCAGCATTTGAGAGAAGGAGAAAGTGATGAGAACGTACACTACTTGACCAGGCTCTGGCACAGATCTCAGCAAGCCATCTGAGGACCTAATTTTCTGAGACATGTTGGTGAAAGATAAGGCGAATATGCCAAGGAATAGGCTGACTCGAGTCAGTGTTAGCCAATCATGGTCTTTCCGCCAAATATGACCCTGTGCCCTCCTTATACCGCACCACCACCAGTACCGTGAGACCAGTCGATACCCATGATGCTTCAGCGCCAACTCAATGTCATTCTTTCGCGATTTCGGTAAGCGACTCTACTATTCTATGGAGCTGGGGTCGCACCTGACCAAATCTGACCGGTCTGCCCCCTTGTGTTCACAGATTTTCTCACACTCCCGAGAGCCCACTGGTGTCCTCCGCAAGCCCAGAGTTCACAGTGAGCGCATATTTCTCGGTCGCAAATGGGGGTTGCTGAGGGATTTGCCAGCTTCGTGCCGTCGTGCTTGGTTTGTTCATCGGCTGCTTGCTTTGCTTCACAAACCTATACTTTGGGCTACAGACGGGATGGATCAGCATGTACGGAGTAACTCTTCATCCTCACTTCTGGTCATTTACACATTTTCATAGGATGTCTCTTCAGTCAGCCATTATTGGCTTCTTGATATGCAAACTCCTAGCTGTGCCCATCACCCCCCAAGAAAATGTGGTGATTCAGACGACAGCAGTCGCTACAGGGACTGTACGTATATCCAAACGTATAAGTCGAATTGCCTGAGTTCGTTCTTTACTAGATGCCGCTTGCCGCAGGTTTTGTTGGCATCATCCCCGCACTAAGTTTGCTAGATGAGCAGAAAGATGGATCTCATGCTATTACCCTGACGTGGACCTCCGCCGTAAGTTGGTCCTGTGCCGTCGCTTACTTTGGGTGAGTATTTTCCTCCTATTTTTGACAGAAAATTGACGGCCTTTCAGTGTCTTTATGTCCCCTCCCATAAGGAAGAAAGTGGTGCGTCGGTGACCAAATATTGCAAAATGGAGAACTTTCTCAATAAAAGCAGATTGTCGATGAGCAACTCGCGTTCCCTTCGGGAACTGCAACTGCCCAAGTGATTTCGGTACTACACAAAATGCCTTCAACAAACTCCGGATTACGATCACGACGCGGATACAGCCCTCTCAATCTTCAAGATGAAGAACCATCTCCCTTACCAGACTCTGTGGATGATAGTCAGGACCCTGAAATAGAAGCAAGCGAAGTTGTGCAACATGAAGGCTGGTCCGCCCTACATGGAGCTTCCTAGCTTCTGGTGCACTCACTGTATTTTGTCCCGGTGCGCTCTTTTGCCAATGCTGAGCGTGGAATTTGTCTAGCTGGCAGCCTACTTCTTCCCTGTGATATTCGCTCTTCCCATTTTTGGAGGATATCTGGCTCAACAATGGCTCTGGACCTTTACTCCGAGCTTGTCATACGTGGGACAAGGTATGTTTGATACTGGAGCTCGACAGAGCTCCATGAGGCTTATTTACGCAGGTATTATCATGGGATTTCCGACAACCCTGAGCATGAATCTTGTGAATATGACCCCTTTGAGGAAAGCTGTGATTGATCGACTGATGTTTCATTAGGGTATGCTAGTGGGATGGGGAATTTTATCCCCACTCTCCAAACACTATAATTGGGCCCCTGGACCTGTCGGTGACATGACTACTGGTGCCCGAGGCTGGATTCTTTGGACTTCTCTGGCAATAATGTCTTCTGACAGTTTGGTTGCTCTGATACCTGTCGTTTGGGAATATGCCGGCAAGCTCATCGAAAAGCACGACGCTGATGGACACAGACCAGATTATGACCTCGATGACGAAACGGATGATAGGCTTGTACCAACACGATGGGTGCTTTGGGGCATCGCCTGCAGCACAGCTGCGGCATTCTCGTTGTTTGGCTGGTCTTCGGAGGGGAAGGTATCAAACCTTGGGCAACAGCGATTTCGTTTATTTTGGGGTCGCTACTGAGCATCCTAGGGTATGTTGCACGTCGTACTTCTATAAGTAGTCTCTTATCCCTTCAAGGGTTCGTGCTCTTGGGGAGACGGACCTCAATCCCGTCAGCGGCCTGGGAAAGATCAGCCAGCTGATATTTGCGGTCCTTCAGCCCGGAAACGTCGTTGCCAATATCATCGTGGCGTGGCTGAAGCTGGTGCACAGCAGTGAGTGGGCAACCTGTTCTCACGAACACGAAAGTGGTTGAGAAACGCTTCCACTGCAGGGCAGGGGACCTCATGCAAGACCTGAAGGTCACCTCGTGCGGGCTTCCCCGAGAGCGCAGTTCTACGGGAACTCATTGGTCAACCCTTTCTATCCCAGTCACGGTGACTGCCTTCGTACTCTACAGCAGGGCGTACCCAATCCCTGGTCCCACCTTCCCTGCTCCTACTGCCTACGTCTGGCTCAGTCTCGCAAGATTGCTCCGTGAGCCTCTGGTGGTGTTAGCTGTACCCACTTTATTAACTAAGTAAACAGGTGTGGCAGCCTTCCTGAAAAGTGTGCGATCTTCATGGTCTCCTTCGCCACTGTCTTCGCCTTGATTTCTGCGTTCAAGACGCACGCCTCCAGGCGTGGACTTTGGTACGCCAAGTGGATCCCCTCAGGAGTGGCCTTTGCTATCGGATTTCTCAATACACCGTCCTTCTCGCTCGCACGTCTTGTCGGAGGTGTCGTTGAGTACATTTACCACACCAGAGTCGTCTCGAAAGGCAAGTCGGCGATATTCGGCTTATTGTCGTCGCCAGTGGCTTCGTATTGGGCGAAGGTGTGATGAGCGTTTTGCTGTTGGTACTGCGAACGTTTGGCGTCGGCGTAGTGAGTTGTTTGGGGGTGCAACTCCGGGATGTGTGGAGGGTGTCCAACCTGAATAACTTACTATGCGCGACGCGTGAACATTACGTGAACCGTCAATTGTCCCCACTACCGCACATTGCCGCACATACAAGTGTACATTTGATAGGATTATCTTCTGTTCCACGTCATCCTCGCCCTATCAACGTGGCCAAAGCACAGCATAGGACTGGTAAATTATCAAAAAATATTACAACAGCTTTATTATATTAGGTTTGTCACTTTCATTGCCCATTGTCGCCCCCCAAAGGCTTTGAACATTTCGGTGTAGCAAGCCTGTAAGCTTTTAACACTTTTTCCATGTCCCGCATCAAGCTCGCAGACATATCTGCCTTGACGCTCTACCAAGGCGAATCTACATCGTCTAGACGTAGACAGCCTATTCCCCAGCTCGTATGCAAAGGCAAACCGTGCAAACTATTTACTCCGGACGTGATCCGGTGGTGTCAACCTCGGAGGGGAAGGTACGGACGTGGACTGGAAGGCATGTACTTTACCCTTATACGTGGTTCTCCATCCCGTCTTCATGGTGCTATGCAAAGTGTGAAACGGATCTCCCTGAGTCTCTGCGATTGGGACGTGTCCAGGTGTCGTGCGAAGGGTGGTCAGGCCCAGGAGACTCGTATGTCCTGAAAGGTGCGTGAATTCAACCGTGTATGGCTTCGTCGTCCACATTCAGATACCCGGTTTTTTAGGATCCTGCTCTCTAGAGTACCGCCTCCAGGAAGTACCAAATGTCTATCGACCGGCCTCTCATCTCCGCTCATCAAAAGGATCGTTTACTTGTACGCCGTTTGATGTCGTCCTCAGTGGGAGGGTCGACGACACTAACCCAACGCAACAGCGGAGGCGCTCATGAGCTATTTATTTTATGCCCTGTTTATCGGAGTCCTGGCTTTTATACTGTACAAGCTCCTACGCCCGTGCTTCGACGGACGTTCGATTCACAGGGTTTTGCCTCCACGAGCGCCCTCGTCCTCGTCCTTCGTCCGATCAAGGCTGGTTTCCCTGGGGTCACGACAATCCTCCGAGTCACGCCCACCGCCACCTCCCTATTCGAAGTTTCCCCCAAGCACATCTAGCGCGACGGGGTCCCAGGTGCGAGGCGACCAAGACCGCTTCGGTTCTGGGAGCGGCGCGGCACTCGGCGGCCTGGGAACTTACCTCTTGACCCGCCAGCGGCAGCGCGAACCCGAGCCACAGCCAAGGCGGTATGATTGGGAAAACGAGCGTTACTTTTTCCAGGCCTGATCCAGGACCGGCACCGCGAGCAAGTGGCTCGTCCTCGCGACAGCAGCCATGGGAAAGTAGAGAAGGTCCATCGAACGACCTCGAGTCTATGAGGAGAAGTTCAGGATACGGTGGCTCAACTGTTCGATAATGAGCAGCCCGGAAGAATCGGCTTGTGTCGAAGAGTTAACGTGGTTGTTAACCGGTTGAGCCTCTCATTGGATCTTCAATCAACTTGTTTCTTGTGTACATTATCCTACTTACAGGTCTCAACCATAACCCGCTTTTACACGCTTATTCTGCTTCCGCAATGCGCCGAAGCCCGACACCCATATCTTGGCGATTCTGCGTCGCAACACCATCCTCACATCGCTGTAACTTACAACCTGTAGTTCATAACGAAATCAAACTACGTTTTCTTAGCTTCTCGCCGCAAGCTGGGAACATCTCGCCCCGCCCCTCGTTTTCTACAGAAGGCAGAAAGCTTCGAAGCAGATCCACTAGCGTCACTTCTTGAAATCAGGGGTTCAGCGCGTTCGGCGTCTAAAGTAAGGGACAAGATGACGACTACATCTTATTTGGGCACTGGACAACACCGACTCCAATCGAGCCCACCTAAGTCCATCCACCGGGATTGCAGAAGCGTTCTGGCCAAGGCCCTACGCATGCGGCCAATAACCCTCCAGTCATGTGCCGATACACGTTCCCCCGTCCAATGTAATACTTCACATCGAGTAAGATAGGACGCTGGCGTAGGGACGTATTGGAAGCGTGCTACATTTGGGTTCTGAACCCCAAGATGCGCAATTAAAAATAAATATCTTGTAGAAAACCGCAACGCGCAAATACCTCGTGATGACCCTGGTTATACTGTATACACGAGCACAAGCAGGACACCATCTCCATGGGGGTGTGGCTGCTTCATCGAGCCTCATCTCCGGGATCTTTCCCCAGTCACCCCCTCACTATCTGCTTCTAGCCGCAGCAGTGGCGCTTGTTTCACAAGCAAACAACTGTCATCGTCCGAGCGCCGCATGCGTGAGTACACGTGCACGCGGTAGGGCCGCGCACATGCCGCCCAGCGATGATGGGTATACGATGAGTAACTGCGCCCCACTCCACCCTCATGTGACAAAGTAAACGTATTTGCCGCAATTACAGTAATGTGCGTGATGCCTTGAACTTCTCATCTCCTTTCTGCCTCGTGCTCGGGAGTGCCCGGTCTCTTGTCGTGCACCTGCAACGCCCAGCATGATGGGGAACGTAGCCAACTCCGCAAGGACTTAATGTGCGAAAGCGACATGACATTTTGATGCTACTTGTTGTACCAACTGTTTGCAGGCATTGCATGCACGCATTGTGATACCTTCGATGCAAAGAGCCAGTCAACAATAAGATTAATTGTCGTCTTATTTGATATTGTAGAAATGAGATTAAGTAGGATGAATGAATGAATGTGGATGGTTGTATGGGGTCGGTAACTATACTGTACAGCAAGATATCAGATACACCCTAACTTGTGGGTAACTGTCCGTTCTAGAAATTGGATCTGCTAGTGGTGTTTGAGTTGCATAGAAGGCATGTGATGAGGAATCATAACGCTGAAGATAATAAATAAGTCCGTAATTTTGTTTTGGCCGAACGGCACTTTATGTTTGACCGACACGCGCGCAGGGCGCGGCTATACCACGTCGTCGTTCGGAGGACAAGAGCAGGATGCCGTGGTCTCACTGCCCCCTACACTGGGATCATCACGGGGAGGCACATGCAAGCGCGCTTGTGTGCGCACGCGGTCTCCAATGTGCTTGACCACCCGCGAGCGCCCACGTTCGAAGTCGGCCACTAGCACACGACGGCGTCCCGCGGCGACAGCAACGGGCGCCTTACTTCCTGACGCGCCGAGGCTCAGGCCTTACGAAGAATGTCGCGACGAATGCTACGAGCACGAGCGCGGCTGCTAGTGCAAAGACTGCCTCCGGAAAACGGGCGACGGTACTCGAGTAAACGAAGCCAAATATCAGCGGCTGTGATCAACACCGTGGGCATATAGCGGTCAGAACGCGGCATAAGGGTGGAAAGGTTGGGTTTACCGCGAGGATTGCCTGCCCTAGGGCAGCAAGCGTACTCAAGCCGCTGAAGAGCACGCCAATCTCTGAATTACCTTGCGACGAACGTTGGAGAATGCAGATGGCGAGGCTCTGGAGTGCAGGCGTTGTACCACTAGCGAGGGCGGAGATGGAAGTTATCCCAGCGAATACAAGAGAAGACGAGGAGAGGTGTAGCGCAACG